>VZRM01005888.1:57975-89132 GCA_013397955.1 Grantiella picta | reverse complement strand
GTGGCTCTCCCCCGGACCCGGCGAGGCGGCTGAGAAGCGGACGAGGCCGGGTTCAGCGACCCGCGTTCAAGTCCCCGCCCGCCCGTCCATCCCGCTCGCCGCGACCCCGCGCCGCNGGGCCGCCTCCCGCGGGTGGGTCCGCCCGGGCCGCCCCGCCCCGCCCCGCCAGCCGCGCTAATCACCCGCGGAGCCGCCGCACACCATCGCTGCTCTCCGCCTCGCCCAGCGCTGCCTGGGCACGCACGGCTCCGCCTGGCACACGCTCCCCGCCTCCCGGGCCGCCCCGGCAGCGCCGCCCGGACCGCTGCAGATCCGGCTCCATGACGGACACAAGCCTCGCACAAGCTCGTCTGCATCAGCCGCAGGTTTTGGCAGCTTAGCAGTACGGGTGCTGGTTTAGGACGCAGCTGCATTTCTCAAACGCTGGCGTCTCTCTCCATTGGTTTCCCACACCGCCGCTTCCCCTCTCCCTGTCCCTGGCTCCAAGCCAGGCGTTTGCTTGTACCGAGTATCGCTGCTGTGCGTGCTGAGACCGCCTCGGTACCAGCCCGAAAGGTAAGAGCAGCTAAAACTCACCAGCCCGACATCAGTGCCAAAGGAACAGAAGCAGTGTTGGGCTGAAATACGTCCTACAGCATAAGCATCTTTTCAGTACCACTCATGCTCTGTACACCTCTGACAGTTCTAACAGACAGATACATAAATCTCTTCTACAGTTCTAACAACTTCCACATCACCTCTTGCTAAATATTTTGCCTCAATCCAGATAAATTAAGCTTGATATTCTCTCTTTGTCCAAACGCTCTGTTATTTAAGTCAGTGGAGACACCCAGGTTGCTGTGGCTCCATCTTTGGTAGACTTGCATTTTAAAATATTATCTATTCACCTGCAACTGTTGCCATTTTCTCAGCTCTTCACTATGGATTTCCTATTCTTTAATCTCACTGACCCTGGTTTGCAGTTGGCGGGATGAATTGCTCATGGTCTTTATCAAAGCCTGATCTTGAGTCCCAAAATGAGCAGTAAGGACTGACCTGAATACAACCAGTCACTTAAGTATGCTGCTTTCAAAGGGTGGCTTTGCAAAAGTTGAGATAACTTATTTTCTCAGAATTGCTAGGTATTATATCAGCTATTGTTTTCAACATGTAACTTCACATCTATTTCACAGATGCAGTGATACTATGCCAAATGCAGAACAGCTCACTATTTACAAGTATCCCGGCTTCATTGCCACCTCTGCCAATTAGTTACAGACACCTGCCATCTGAGCATCTCGTGTCAAAGCACAAGTCAACACAGCTCATGCAAAACACTGCAGCCTCCAGTGCTAATGCTTTCTCATGAAGTATCTGAAACTAAGTTATCATACATATCAAAAAAACATCCATGACAAGTTACAGCTATTATAACACAGGAGAAAAGCAGATCCCGAGGAAGAGCATCCTTGGGTGGGCAATGGTATTCCTGCAGTAAATGTCTATGCTTTCGGACACTGCAAATAGAATGATATTGCAGCTCTTCTGCAAAGCACTGACTGGGACAGAGGGATGCCTGGTGACACAGGAAGATACTGTGGGGTTAAATGCGAAGTATCCCCTGTAACTCAAACCACAGCTGGCCACATTTTCCACACACAGTTGGTAGCAGTCACTATTTTTAGGCTGCTGCAATTACAACAGTACCTGAGGCTACTTGAACAAGTTATGTGCAATAATTAATTACATTTTATTTTTTCCACTGAAAGGCCCACTTCATTCAACATATGAAATAAGAACTGGACCAGGATTACACAAGCAAACAGAAAACCATTTTTTCTTGGTTTTTAAGTCTTACCACTACCTCAACAGTGCTTCAATGTCCCTTTCATTGTTTCCTATCTACTGCATGTCCATCTGAACTCTCTTACCTTTTATAAATGAAGTAGTTTACCAGACAAATTTCAGCTGTTGCACGCCCAGCACTCCACTGCTCCCCACACCATTTCCGTGTCACCATTAAGCAGCCATGTGACCATCAATACACTGGACTGGGGAAATGATAGCACCAAAACCACACCTTTTGTTCTGTTCCCTTAGTTTGGTTACTCTGCAATGCCTGCTGTGGGGTATTACATGTTTACATTACATGAAAGGAAAAGGAAAGAAAAGGAATATGCAGCAGGACTACCAGATCATGACACTTGCGATGACCTTTGGGTTGGGAGACTAAGATCTGATTCTTCATGTGGCACTGGACAAAAGTAATAATTTTAATGAATGCCCTTATATATACAGCAATCAAAGAGAATTTAAGGAGACTGAAACCTCAGGCAAAGATCAGATTATGAGAATATCCTTCAAAACTTAACAGAGAATACATACTTCTGAGCTCAAATATTACTTTCAAACAACTTCTTAAGAAGTGTTTTATGTAACTTTAAAACCACTACACAACTATTCTGAAATGCAATTAATGTATTAGTTACTGATTTAACAACCTGAGAAATCTGAATTGCACACTCAACCTGTACAATTTAGTGATCTGCCAAGTTCCACAAATAATTAATGGTTCAAGAACCATCAGCCCTACTTGCTTTACACAGCTCTCTCTGTATGTGTATCCACATATAGCTAATACTCTTACATTAAAGAAAGCATACCTGAGCAGAACACAGCAATGACATGACAGAATTTGACTGTAATAACTTTGTATATGTGAAGTTTTATCTTCCAGTAGGACATCTTTCTCATCTTTAGTACCACACTATTCTCCTGTTCCATTCTTCACAAATTAGGAATGCCTAAGCAATGCAAAAAGAAAGATACCATGGCCAGTCTGTGAGGAAAACCTCACACTACTTGTAGGCATCATTTCAAGTGCTCTAATATTTGCCTCTTTTCCCCTGAGATGCAACTAATTTTCTCTTCTGATTACAGGCAATATAGAACTGGAGCTGGCAACTGTGAACCCACACAACGACATTAAAGTTAAATGAATAAAATAATCCATACATCTTAGAGAAAGTTAAGTGTAAAGTGAAAGAATGAGAAACCATAGACTCTGTGTTTTGCACTCCTGTGCTGCAGCCACTGGACTATTTTAAGAATTTTTCCATATACAAATATTTATAACGTCATATTTTGAGCAATGGACGCATTAAATTAAGGAACATTTAAAGCATAAGCACAGACAAGGCCAAGTTAGGTTTTCCAAGAAAGAAAAACAGTTTGCTCTTTTGAAGTCTGTTCCCTCTAATCATTCAATGTGCTACGTATCCGATGGTTCTCACCCTCCAGGTTCACATTTCATTTGCACTGTATGTAAATAATTAAAGTGGGTTTTGGTTATATAGAGTGACATGCTTCATTAATATATAAAAAAAAGGAAGGAAAATATTTGAAGTACCCAGAGACAAAGCATACCATGAACCATGTAGCTTAAGAACAGTTTTTTACTGTCAAAAGCAGACTCTTCAATCGGATCGTGCAGTGTACTGTTACAAGCGACTCCAACGTGAGTCACAGTAACAACAAAAAACCAACACTCTCCTGCTCAGAACACTGCAAAGGACACAATTTCATCTGCATATCCAAACATGTGCACAGTTTCCCTAGGTACTGACACTATCTGATACATGGCAGTATTAATCAAATGGAAACATCTGCAAGAGAGGCCTCCAGCAGGACAAGCATCTGGGAAATGTCTGAGCAAGAGAATACAAGCTAAATGGTTGTTTTATTTTACTGTTATTTTCTCGTGAGCATCTGCCAGAATAAAATGCTATAAACACTTGCTTTCAGCATATCCTGTAAACATCACTTCCAGGGACTGGAATTCCATTGGATACAGGCTTCATGTGAAAACAATTCTACATCATCTGTATGCCTGCTCACTGATTTCTCCACCTTAATTATGCATACAGTCTCAGCATCATACCCTTCCAAATAATCTCTCAGCAACTTTTTCATCTGACATTTGACATTAGTGCTGGTGTTGCAGAAGAAAACTTACCTTTCCTATCTAGTCTCAAATAACACTCTTTTAGTCTGGCTGGAGATTTTGTCAGAACTGTCCCACTCACTCTGAGCGAGACACAAAAATAGAAGGACTCTCCATATATGAAGGAGGGCAACATACCTTCAATTATGTGACTTAAAGTGATGACTATTTTCAGGCTTTAATATTCATGAAGCTGTTTCCACTGAACTTTGTCATGCTCAAGTGACAGCTTCTCAACAGAGCACAAGAACATTATGTGGAAATATTAACAGGCATGAAAAATTTGTAATGAAATCGAGGCAAAAAATAAGGCCAAGAGTCCTCAGAGAGAGAAGGAGAACATAAAATTTTATAGTCTTCCTTCAGAAAGATACTTAAGAAAAAGCAGTAATCTGGCTTTTCAAAATCCTTACATCCATATCTTCAGGGTTTCCAGTACCTCCATTCATTTTGCAGAGCTAAAGAACATCAGCTTTTTTGTTGTTGCTAGTAAGCATGGTAATAGCCTTTTAAAACCTGTATCTACCCCCATTCTTTAATTTTAGATGAAGTCTGAGATGTATAAACTGGAAGACAGGAAGAGAAAACCTTTGGGGTCAGATTTCTCGGGAGCTTGCTTCTGCTTAACACAAAATTAGTACAGTGAAGTCTAGCAAAGCATTCTCAATTTAACATGTCAGCAATGGAAATGTTCCAGTCTACAGTTAGAATAGGCAGTTCCACCACAATATTTAGGGGCTACAAAACTGCTTTCAAGAATTTATTGCCAGCTATGCTTTATAGCATTGCTTAGCCAAGTGTTTGTGCAATGCAACAGTCAAAGGCACGTGGTGTTATTTCCAGGCTTGCTCTCTACAGACATCTATTTTCATTCAAAAACCCATGAGGGGAGAGGGGAGAATCTGAAAGCCTCCTGTGTGTTGCCTGTGGAAGGTTGCTACATGGAAAAAAGCTTACTGACTACGCAAAGAAGTAAGTGTTTAAGTATCTCAATATTAGCACTGGAAGACACACAAATGCCAGTCGCATGATGGATTCTCATTTAACACAAATGAGAACAAACTTCCACTAACGTATCAGCTGCTCTGAAAAGTTATAATCTCTGGCCTTGAAATTCTGGGATTAGAAAGAGCTGTGCACTTGATACTCAAAAGTCAATCATTTTCCCATGAATTTGTGGCTTCCTGCATTTAAAAATAATCTTCTGCTATGAGTTCATATTCCATCTAATGCTAAGTATCAACTTGGGCTACAAAGTAACTGTCCCAACTGAGACAAACAGAGCAGCTTCAAAGTTACTGCACTTCCCCCAGAACATACCACCAGCATTGAAACAGATCCAGCAGCAGAGACCAGCAGCTGACATTGTAACTGCAGTAACAACTGACCAAGCTTATAGTTCTATTTAGTATCCTTACTCCTGAAAATAGATACTTATCCTCCAACACTGCCTGCTACACCTCTTCAAGATCCCTCCACCTTCCAGGGCTTTTGATCCACACAATTCAGAAGGCATTTTAAAAAGCGAGAAAGCTAAAATAAAAGCTTTATATCTGGAAAAGGAGGAAAAAACCTCTCGCTTCCTTTCAAAAACACTTTGTAGCTTGTCATAGTTATTTAAACCAATACTCAAAGCATACTGTTTTCTATTAGTCTGATGCTTGTAATACATTCTGTACTTTCACATGTTGTTAACATAAGGGGAGACGTTCCAACAGCATCAAAAGCAGCACGTTGCCAGCAGCACTCTGCTATGATACCTGACTGGGTCATATTAAATTCTTTTATTATTAAAATACTCAGGAACAATCATCCTGACATAGCATTAAATCATCCTTTCATTTACTGTGAATGGAAGCTATTACTCCTGCTTTATCTGTTTAAATATGATAGATTTGTTTGAGGCAGGTAATTTTCAAGATAGGACAAGGGCAATGCTCTTTGTAGAGCAATAGTCTACTGGAATTGCTGAATGATCTATTTAGTACTATTTTTGTTGGGGAAAAAGAAAAGACTTTTCAGGACTTCATCAGTGACAAAATAGGTTTCCTTCCTTTACTTATTTTTATTTACCTTCACAAAATTAGATGCCTTTTACATATGATTACAATGAAATAAAAGTATTTATAACTGGATCAGAAGGAAAGACAAAAGAGCAGTGCATTAAGGCAACTTGCAAGTTTTGGGTTATAATTCTTAAGTGGGGAAGTTAGTTACATCTTTATTTCCAGAGATTTTAACAATCATGGGCATAGGTTAGACTAACCGCAGTTACCATACCTTCTTACACTGAACTTGCTTCTTCTGAAAAAAAAGGAACTCAGGCACACAGATCTAAATTCTGCCTTTCCGAAGGCTGGCAAATAGAAATGAACCCAACAGTGGAGAACACGGGAAGTGACTCATTCATGCCCTTGGACTTCTCGTGCAGAACAGAAAAAATGCACTACACAGTTTCTAGCTTCAAAATGGGGATGAAGTCTTTGTGCAAACGCTCACCCTGCTGGCAGCTATAGCCATCAGTCACAATGACTTATCCAGGGTATCCAAAGACAAACTCAGTACAAGCAGAAGACAGTGCTTTATCCAAAGCCGTAGATCCAGCTCCTGCCAGAACCAGCAGCCAGCTTGAACCAACCACTTCCCCTTCCAAAGGCCCTGAACGGACCATGTGGATGCAGCGTAAAGCACGGCTCAGGCAAACGCTCAGAAAAGCTCTGTATTTTTAGCAAGTGCCAGCCATCAGCAGAGGCTGCAGATGTGCGGATGAGGAACACAAGGCAGCAGCTCGCCACGCTGCACAGCTTCCACCCCGACTGCTCCTGCACATGGAGCTGCATGAGAACCTCCACACATCAGCAGTCTGGAGACTTTACTCTGCTTTGGGCTTTTTATAACCTGGAGAAAACACACTCCTTATAATGGGAGATTTTATCACTGTCAGCCTAAAGCATGAGTTGTAGTAAACTCTTTCCATATTTTTTGCTGGGTGGTGTTGCTTTGAAACTCTTTTCCATCTAACAGATTCAAGCCAGAAAACAGACTTGGACAAAATCGTTATACTTCATCGACTAGGATTATAGCTTAAACCAAGTGAAGATTGAACTGAATGATAACTAACCCAATTCAACTTACAGAGTTCTTCCTACAGTAATGTTATATAAGCTTTACTGTTCATCCCACAACAAAGCATCACCTGTGGGCCAAGCAATTTATTTTCTTGTTTCAAGAGCTCATTTTCACTTTATCATGTGCTGCAGAGTGAGCCTCCTCAGCAGAACTGATTTTAATTGACTGGAATGTTCATCCTCCACATACAGCCATATCCTAATTATTACAGAAAAACATTTGGAAAAATTACAATCCCCAAGTTAAAAATCAGTTATTTTTAATTATTAAGGAACTGCCATTAAAATTTTTAAATATTCCAATATGGAATGTCAGCAAATGAGATCATAAAATATTTAGACCTGAATTTTGGAGTAAAGACTGTTACTGAAAGGCCTCAAGTGTTAAATGTGCTGAATTTTACCAGTATTGAAACTAAAAAAAAAATTAAGATAATCAATTGAGTTCTTATTGGAATTCATAAAGTGAAAACTAAATTGCATAACCCTCATAGGGATAAAGCACACTTGAAAGGTAAGAAAACTAAACAACAAAACTCATTGATTAAAAATGGATTCTGCTATTGTAGAAAAAAAATTAAAACAAATACACTATAGAAAAAGAGTAATTTCATTTCACTGGGGAAGAAAGCTGTAACATGTCTCTAGGACACAGCCAAAATCAATCTGGCTTTCCTCTATATGCACTACTCTTTTAATACACAAAATCTTGACTGGCCACATAAAAACAAATTCTAGGAAGACAGATCACATGACAGGTGACAACCAAATGATATGCTGGTTACCTCTTCTTGAATTTTTAAAGAAATTTCCTTTGAAGAGCTTTCACTAACAAAACTGGGGGCAGAGAAGTTGTTGCAAACATATGGTATTTACAACTTCTGTGCTTGCCAATCTTGAAAAGAGTTTCTAAAAGAAACAGTGGCTGCAAAACCTAGCTCAGTTCTATAGTCTATTGGAAGAGAATTTAACTTTGGTGGTTATTCTCAGTGAGGTGTTGTCATCTGACTTTTAGTGCATTTTCAAACATCAATTGCAAAAGCAACTGGCTTAACCAGTTCTGCTCAAGCAGAATTCCTGAAGATAATTGATATAAAAAATTAATCACGCAAACCTCCTTTGCAAATGCACTTCCAGCTTCTCCAAGATTACTCATTCTGACAGCTTTTAAGCTTTAAAACATTTAACTGGACAGAAACTATACAAAAGCGGCCCAGCTAAAGAACCCAACCTGAGCTAAAACCAACACTGCTTCTTCATCAGAAGGCTAATACTCGCATATTTTCAGCATTAAAAATAGGACAAGCAACATCTTAGCTGGAGTGATTTAATTCCTACATTGTTAAAATACAGTATGATGCTATGTTGTATATATACTTGTTGAACAAGTGAGTGCTGTCAGAAGAGTTTTTACAGGGCTTGAGAAAAGGCTTATGTGCTCAAAAAGCCTGTCTGACCATTGTTTTGGTGAGGAGTCAACTAAATCAGGCTGTGCTTTTAGATGTGGGTGAGGCTCAATTAGTGACTTACAGCACTATTCATGACTCAAAGTCTACATGTCAAAAATAACTTCAGAAAAGCATCAAATCAATTAGGAAGGATTAGTTATTGTTATCCAAGAGGCACTGCAGACAATTGTTTTAGACTGCAATTTTGCCAGAAACTCACTAATGGTTGGATGCCATACCACATAATTATTTAATAGCAACTGTTTTGTAACAAATTTAATACAACCATTCAAAGCTGTAATGTAGGATAGCTTGGATGTAAAGGAAGAATATTCACAGTACCATCAACAACCACAAAATGTTAACAAATTATTTACCCACTTATTAAAGAACAGGCACTACAATAAAATACACGGCCAAGTGTCAGTACTGCAATTATTAAGCCTCTTTAACTGTGTCATCAAAAATCTTTGGTGAACACTTCGGAACCGTTAATTGTGTCAAGACAAGCTGTAGATAAGTCTGAATGGCTGACTACAGTGACAAGTTCAAAAAGCTGCCTCAATTTCACTTTAACAGCCTAACTACAGCTAGGAACAGTCACATGACACATAGATCCCCAGAATACTTTACCCTGAATTAAGCAGCACAATCCTTCAAATCAGCATTTGCATTTTACACACAGCACCTGGTTTTAAAGTTTTACTACATGTCTTCTTTCCATGCAAACATTACTATTCCCACAGTGGTTTGAACAAGGAAGTGATAACTGAAATACCAAAAAAGGTCCAAACACATAAAAAGCCTATATGCAATCCAAAACTCCCAAATCAAGTCAGACAGATTGAGAGAGGTCGTTTTCTTGCCACTGAAAGAGCAGCTCATGAACTACTGACCACACAGCCGGATTTCACAAGATTTTCCCCATTGGAAAGGCAAGTAATTTGGTTCACTAGCCAAGAGCTTGGCTTCATCTGTAGTAGAACCAGTTCTCTGAAATGTTGCTTTCAACAATGCTGGAAAACAGTGGGTTTCACTTTAGTTTTTTATTCTCTTATGACACACCAAGGAAGGCTCCTTGTGCCTCATGTACTCACTATAATGACCGTGCAGAACAATTCTTTTGAACAGCACTGTTGTAACAGACATAAAATTTCAATGACGAGCCTTTTCTGGTACTGAAATTGTGTGCAACTCAAACAAACAGGATGCACAGTCACATATACAGATCATAAACTTAACAGGCTTCTTCATTCACCATTAATCCTAACACAGAATTAAATACCTTTTGCATTTTCTTTGGATCTTTCTGTAAGTTTTCTCCAAGAGGTACTTTTCCAAACAACTTCCATCGCACATCATTCTGTTTTTCAAATCTTGCACTTTGCTTTCTGGTAAACAAATTCCTAAAAAAAAAAAAAAAAAGCTTTCTTAAGAAAAAGGGATGATTAATTATAATAAAAAGAAGGATGAACATTTGCTAACCTTATATATCCTAATCATATATTCCAACTCCTCTTGTAGTTGGGCTGACACTGTTTCCCAGCTTCAAAAGGTACATCATGCAGTATTATCACCATACATAGCAATGAACTTTGTTAAATTATAACTTTTAGTAGATTAAAAGAAAAGTTAATTTTCCAACTTTCTAAAAGTAGACACCTTTTATTAGCCTTCCTGTAGACCATTCAGCCTCACTCTTTCACAAAAAGACCAAGACACTAAACCTCTTGCTGCACAAGCATTCTCTACCCACCTGTTAAAACACATTACCACCAAAAATCACAAAAGCCTTGGAGACATAGTAGCCTTTTACTGTATTTGATCTGCTTTCATAGAAGATTACTTTTCCTAAATAAGCTTAAAAGCAGCTATCAAAACACATTAATTCTGAAGTCTCTCTGAAATGTCTAATATTTACTAGCTTAAACACTGTAGGAACAGTCAAAACTAGACATAAAGCCACTGAAAATTAGATTAGTTTTACTGACGTTGCTAGTTATTTTGCATGAAATGACATGCCATACTTGCACTTTCACATCACAACTACTTTTCCCAAACCTGGACATGCAGTACAGACCAGTCTTCATGCTTTAGATAGCACTCAGCTCCTCCAAGAACACAGATATTCTACACCCATGGCATGCCTGCATTATTAAAGTGACAAATTTTCTATGGTCCTACTGTCTGGTTTAGCACATATTCAAAAATGTCCAGGCTAGCTCCATTATTTACTCACCCCAAGGCAGATTTTTCTGGAAATGATATGTTTTTGCTCCCTCATTTAAAAGAAAAAAAATACCCACTGAAACAAAAGCATTTTTGCTACTGCAATCAGCAGGCAGCTCCAGCACCTTCAAACCACAGATGTTTTCCCTTCTGACATTACTAATTTTCCTTACATTACTACCTTAATGCCCTGTGTGTTGGCCCATCAAATACAGATTGTTTCTTACATATAAAGTGTGGTAGTTTGGGAAATAAAACTATATTTGGCTTCACGTTCTAAAAGGGCTGAATACATGTCTGCAACAGGAACAACCTCAGCACTAGAGTTGTTTTTCCCAGTCACTTTGTATCAGATGACACGAACAATATCACACGTATACCAACAGAGATAACATTGCTGGAATAAAAGAGATATGTTTAATATGTGGAGAACAATTGAGGTTATAACGTCAGAGTGTACTGAAATATATTATAAGGATAATAGTATGCACTGCCTTCCTTAAATATGCATATATTTATACAAATTATCACATGCTTCTGTATCACAAGGGTACAGTTACCTTGAAATTCAAACCAAGAACAGATTATCATATTAAAAGATAAGAACAAAGTGTTTACGTACAGAAACCACACAAGTCAATTACAACTGATGTCAAAGCTAAGCAGTAACTGTATTTCTCCAAACCCCTTTCAGCTACGCAGAGATTATAAGGGAACTAAAGCCCAAGATGATGGATTTTTATCATCATTTGAGACAGCTACCTGGGAAATAAAATATAAAGACAGACAGATAGGACATTAATTTATATACGTACTTCTTAGTCCATTTAAAATGAAAAAATATCAAGCAAATTCTAAAATATATCTAAGAATAAAAAGGAAAGCATGATAGAAATAACACCATGAAATCTACTGCGTGTAAATAGGAGACCCAATGCAAGACAGACTGGCTGTTCTTGCAAAAGGGTTTTTTTTTAGGTTGTTACTACTTCAAAAGCAAGCAAATTCCAGACTACAAACCATCTTCAGAGAAAACAAGCACTTCTAGCATCAGGGACAGTGGAAGAGTAGTCCTGCAAGGAGGCACAGCTCTGTGACAACTCTGTGCACATTCAAATCCTTTTGCAAGTAAACGGCTTTCACCACACCTCATTAGCACTGCAATAACACAAGCATTAAAAGCAATTTTCTCTCTGTCTCTATCCACATTAGAGGTTGCTAGCACAAGTGTATATACAAGCAACAATTTCCTCAGTCTCCTCTGAGGCATTTTAAGAACAGCAGCAGGTCTTTACCCTCAGAGCAAAATAAAGATGAATTGGAATGATAAAGTGTAACAGCTCTCTGCTGCAAGTGCCTGCATTAGATGAACTAAATCTGAAAAGCAGATCTCACACACTTCCTCTCAATTCAATTCCACAATCCCAACTATCTGCTTTCTCTTTAGAGGCAGCGTCATAATAAATAATCTGTTGTACAGCTTATCTAGCAGATGGCACAGCACTTGTTCCGCTCGCTCTTCTCTACCCCCACCTTCTAGGGCACCAGGCATTTCTTTGTATTATGTCAGGGATTTCCAGTTAAATTTTAATTTAAAATACATATATCAAACTGAAAGCAGCATGATCAATATACAAATTTCATTCTGTACTCTCTTTTTCCTCCACCCCCTGCTGGGGCCTAAGTCCTAGTGTTTGGTTGGTGTCCAGTCTTTACAAAATCCAAAAACGCCCAAAAGGCTTAACATTATCAGGAGCCACAAATCAGCACAATCAGATGTAGAACAGCAAACTACAACTGTTCTTGCTTTGACTGAGGACACACAGCATTAAACCCTGATCTGCCTCAGACTGGAACACACCAAAGGAAAACCACATGACAGGATGGCATGGAAGGAGCAGAAGAGATGCCACCTAATTTGTACCTATTCTGAGAAGAGTTGAGAGGGAAAGAAAAAACAAACAAACAAAAAACAACTTTTGTATGTTATGGAATGTTCTCCATTCAATTTCTGCAGAGCTTTGCAATAAATCAGGGCAACACCACAGGGTCCTAAAAAAGTCCCTACTTGAGATTCCTGAACTGAAAGTAAATCCTTAAAATATGCAACTGCCTTAGGAGGAAGTTTCTTCCATATATATGTCAGAGCAAATAAATCATAGCAAAACCTTTCATTTTTGTGCTGCTACAGCACAAAAAAGGAATTACTTTCCTCCTGTTCTTATACAGCACCCTTAGATTTTCAAGGAAAGTACTAAGCAGTTTCACTTCTGAGCAAATTCACTATGGAAAATTCCATGCTAAATGTAATTTTAAGGAGCTGTTACTAATGGAAAATGCAGGTTAACAAGAAGCAAAACTTCTCTATCTGAAAAAAAACCAAAACAAAATCCTAAACAAACAGATCCTTACTCTGAAGATGAGCTCAGAAATTCCAGGGTTAAAAACGCCAAAGTTTCATTTCAAATGTTTTAAGATAACAAAGATTAATTTGAGATCTTGAATGTAAAAAAGGGTTGACATGCCTTGAAAGAAAAGATCACATGCTCATCATTAGCTCAGTCTTGCTGTCCTCTTCACAACTATCAGAGCACATCATGATGACCTACAATAGGGATATTAACAAGAACATCTGACATGATGCATGATGTCTGCAGTCTCGTTAGTGCACAGTCATTAACGTGTCATGGGTTGCATCTGCATTCCTGTCGTACATGCTAACTATTTTACACTAAGTGTCTGCAGCTGCTTATTTTAGAAAAGCCAAGCACAGAAGTTCAATTGAGATCAAATTTCAATTAGAAAACTGCTTTTGCACAGTCCCCTAAAATCAGTATTTGGAACCAAACAGCTGTTTAACCTTGTTATTTTAACTGAGCTGTGGAGAGAGATTACCTACCTGAAGAGAATTTAATTCTAACTCCAGAGTTAACGTTTACATACAAAGAACATCCTGTAGTACAGGATAGAGATGGAGCAATCTTTTGTTTGAACATACAAATATTGTATCACCACTTTATACTGATTTGTCCAGCTGCCTTTTCTGTGAGGAAAAGAGGAAGTTAATTACAAGAGGCAAGTCTGGCAGTAATGAAAACCTTATTTTTTAATAAAACTTAAGAAACAATTCCATTTTGGTTCTCTAAGCATGGCTGAAATAAACTAACAAAATAGTTGCCATATATATGTACTCCATGTGTATATATTGCCACTATTTATGTAGCCTTGTGTGCTGTCATGGCCAGGCTGAAGCCTCAATCTAACTTTAAAAATGTGGTTCTAAAGATATTAGGTAACAAGTAATCAAGTCAAGCCTATCCATATGGCATCTGTTAGAGCATTTTCAAGCTTTTGCTTTTAAAAAGAGTCCAGCATTACCACTGAAGCAGAAAGTTTATCTAGTTCTGTTCAATTCTCTTTCCAAAAAGACAGGAGGTCTGCAACACACAACTGCCAACAATTACTGCTCTGTGAGGGGTTGAGAGCAGCAGCTTCACAAGCATTTAACTATTCATTTTTTCCACATTTCAGGTGTGCTTTGTCCCAAGCAAGGTAATTCACACATGTGAAGTCACCTCTCAAGAGGTCATTCCTTTCCACCACATTCCCCCACCACTGCATTCAGTATGCAAACCTATCCACTAAAGCAGAAGAGACAGTGCTGCCATCCACGGTTTCTGTTGCCAAGTTACTCCAAGTCTTGAAGTCAGCTGTAAAGCTCCTTCCTGAAAAGTCTCAAAGTCTTCCCTAGCCAGGCAGGCTCAATATTGTGACCATTCAGATATCTCTGAAGCTTGGTACCACTAGAGCCAAGGAACTGTTTCTCTGGCACATGTCACTGAAACAACAGGAACAAAGGATGTCACACAGCAGCTGTCAGAGGTGGAGCAGAGCAAGGCAGGCACATACACACCCATGGACACCTGCTGGTGCACACACACACCTGGACTTCCAGGCAACACACACTATTGTTTTACCAGAACTCCCAGTATATACCAGTCTCCTGAAACAAATATGTAGAGGAGCTTAGGATTTAGGAGTTTTTACAACTAGAGCACTTGGGTTCTTCAGACAATCTGAATTTTAACTGTATTGCTGTGACTGTTTTGCCAGGGCCCCTTAGATGAAGTTCTACAGTACTTGAACTACTGGCATGCAGCACAGAATGACAACTGCAAGCAATAGAAAAATGAGCTGGAATATGCTGTTCTGTGGTAGACTAACACCGACCTAGCATAGAAATTATATTTGCAAGTAAACGTATTCTTTACTCTTAAAAAGACAGCTGCTGCACAGAAACGTGTATGAAAACTGTCTAGAAACTGTTTTCATGCAGACTGATGTAATTTCTTATCTGCTTTCCACCACCACTAATTTGCAAATGCAAGTAAATTTTTGTTATGAGTTTTAAAACTACACACATCATCTCCTATTCTCGAGATGCATGCCCCAAATTTTAATTAGTCTTTCAATTAAGGTTATTTTCAGAAGACAAAACAAGTGGAATAATCATGCAAATTAACTACTGGAAGGACTTACCAGTCTCATAAGCAGAACAGATGAAAAATAAGGACAGTGGAGAAAGTTCAAAAGGTTCAGTTTTGGAGAACAATTTTATCTTGAAAGACAATTTTTCAAATGAGTATCAGACTCGCATGTATTCTTAAGGAGCAAGAAAAAAACAGAGGCAAGCTAAAGAGGGAAAGAAAAGCTTCTGAAGGAAGACCCTAAATTCCCCTGGTAACTCTAAACCACACAAGGAGAGACCACCAAAGTCTTGAGCCCCTCAGCCTATCCAAGGCTAAATCCATGTATGGACTTTAGATAAGTAAGCAGATATTAATCATAAGAACCAGGTAAACCCACACTGAGCACATAAGCACTGTAAGAGATGTCTCCACAGACATTATTCCACAAGGCATCCAGAAAACTACACTGAAACAAGGTATTTTAAATAATGTACAGCGCCCATTGAGCAAAAAATATATTAGGATAAATTCTATTAAGTATTTGCTGCATTGTCAGCAAAAATGTACAGCCACCTCATCTGACATGGTATTATTTAATACTATCAAGGAAACATTCTATTATGGAATTTAGTCAAAAGGTACAACAACATTGTTTTCTTCTCATCCTCCAATGACCTTCTCTATTCTGTACTAATCATAATTTTTGCAACTTACCTTTAATAAACAGAAGAAAGATTCTCACCTCTAGATGTTACAAACTTCCTCACTTAAACGATTTTCAGAGACTGAGAAAATAAATCCTGAAAAACCAGTAACATATTCTATCAGAGGAATTTTTGTTACCTGATTAGTGTAGGAACAGGGCTGACACATAAATCATGATGACTGGAGAACTGATGGACTTGGAAGGCATTCTTGTCAGGAGACCCACCAAAGTCTCCTGAAACACCCTAAACCTACATTCTCCAAAGGTAAAAGCCAACAATTGGTGCCCATGACCAAGTAACACTTGTTTCTAGAAATAATTCACTAGATGCAGTGACTGCCAGTTATTACATTTCCTCTGCTCAAACCCACATCACCTCTCAATCAACCTATACTTTGGATTAAAAAAAAAAATCAACAAACCAAAACAACCAACAGAACAAAACATCATCAAAAAAGTTCAAATACTTTGGCTATGGTGATAAGCCTCCATAAACAAGTCAGAAGTTATGGTTTGGAAAATATTCCAAAATTACATACAAAAGCAGGGTTTGCAGAATTTTATCTCTGGGAGGTTGCCAAAGGTCAGACTAAAGAAAGAACAATGCTTAGTTTATGGATAAACAAATCAACAGAAATGGAGCCAAACAGCCTACAAGTTGACTAACCTATGAAAGAGATAACTAATCACAGAACTGCGTTTAACAAATTCCGACCACATTTTATAAACAAAGTTTTCCAACCACTGACATTCCAGTATGCTCAGTCAGAATCAAGAACAATAATGCTTCACAGTGTAACAGATACCTGCAGGTCTGGAAGAAAAGACTTCCACAGTTGAGAGAAACAGTAATACAATATTAGCAGTACAGGACACCTGATAGCTTGCAATAGGGTAACTTGGAAATTTCTCTAGATTTCTGGGAAAAAGAGTAGGGTTTAATAAACTATTTATCAAAAAACTACAATATTCTGCATTTATCTTTATTCTTAGAGGGTAGCCCTCATTTTACAGGGGAACAAAGCAGTGCTGACTGCACTGAAGTGTCCAAGACATGCAAAGATAAATCAGACAGTAACCCTGCAAGTTTAGCTGTTCGGACTGGTTGCAGCAAGCCAAAAACTATTTTGCTCATAGATAACACACAGTGTTGGTCAACCATGCAGATACTGCAGAATTCTCAGAAACTGGAGTTTCAGCAAGTTAGGACTGTCATTCAAAATCAACACTCACACTTCAAACTAATATACTAGCATCAACCAGCTATAATTAATGACCCTTTTCTAGCTGGCCAAATTCCCAGTTATCCTCACGTCATCAGAATAATTCAAAATTCCATTCCTAAAATCTGAAAGTAGACTTCTTCATTGATTTGAAGCACTATTACCACACAAATAAAGAGAAAGAATACACAAAATGCGATCCTAAGCAAAAAGCTGAGCCCGAGAAAACTGTAAGACCTTGAAGCAATAAAGATTAAATATGGACCTTTCCGCATTAAGATCAAGAGAAAAAAGTGAATAAAAGCTCTGCCTGGTACCTACAAGACTATATCTGTATCTAGCATGGGGCTTCTGGACTACAACAAAGAGATTAAAACTGGAGGAAGTCCAATGAATGACCACTGTGATGGCTGGGTGCTGAGGCCTACAACATACAAGCAGGGATGCTGAGAAAGGTGCTTTCATTTAGCCTGGATGACCATCTTCAGAGATGCAATGAGGAAAAAACCCAAGATGCAAAGCAGCGAGGTGCTGCAAGGCAAGTTTCAAATGGATAAAAGGGGAGGAAAAGAAAAAAATCACAGCGGTAGAAGATAAATCCCAAATTGTGCAGTCTAGAGAGGTTAATTCCAAGCTTGGATGTACTCACAACAACTGCAAGGGTCCCGAGGAACATGCTCTAGTGCTGAAGCCATCCCTGGACTGAGCAGGGGCTTACACAGGGCTCCAGAAATCCCTCCTGACCTGAACTGCTCTGTGATTCCACACTCGCAGAGGGATCCTGCTCACAAAACAGAGTCCAAGCACCAAGTACATACCTTGTCCTACTTCCAATTGTTGCCAAGCTCTTGTGTTTATTCTGTCAGCTCTATGGTGTGAATGACCCTAATATTCACTTAAGGGTTTTTTTCTGTATTATTCTTATGGTATGCCTGGAGAACTCTGCAGGCACTTAATGACTAAAAAGAGAGGCTTAACACAAATAAGGAATGGATTCAGAAAATTCATGATTCCCATATACCATTTCTTTTAATAAAATTCTACATAAGGACGAAAACTTGTTCAACAGACCATTTCTTGTTTGAGCCTCTTTTAAATGTTTAAAACCACAGTTAATATTGACTCCGACTTCTCAACAAATTATGTAACACAGGAAGGGAGACACCATAAAAACAAATATCAAGGAACAAAAACTTTATTCCTTTTAATTTCACCTTGCTCACTGTATTTTTCAGGAAAGAAAAAGTCAGCTGAACATTAAAGAGAACTTTGATCAGACAGAGAAAGAGAGCATCACACAGCAGTAATTGTGCTGATACTCTCCATTCCCCATGTCATCTACTTCTCACAGTTCCTTTTAACAAAGGAAAACATCAGGAAAGTTTTTGCAAATTAAATGAAGATACAAAGACAATCTAACCCACCCATTCACTAAACCTTCATATAGACAATGAATCAGAATGAAAACAGACCTTCATTTCATTAATCTGAATTAGCTCCTGAAGTCTCATATACATCTGTGAGAAACATTTGTAGTTCTCACTCTTTCTATTCAAAAGCAAGTGGCTGCAATGCTGTATTGGGTTTGCACAGGAAGGTTTTGGCTTTGGTAGCAGGAGGTTAACAAGGGTGGCTGCTGTCAGAAGCTGTCAGAGGTTTCCCCCATGTCCAACAGAGTCAATGCCAACTAGCTCCAGGACAGACATGCTGCTGGCCAAGGCTGAGTCCAATGGAGACAGTGGTAGCTCCTCCGGAACAGTTAAGAAGGGAAAAAATTTGCTGCACAACAGCAGCAGCAGTCAAAACAGAGGAGTAAGACTATGTGAAAGGAACAGCCCTGCAGATGCCAAGGTCAGTGCAGAATGAGGGGCAGGAGGTGCTCCAGATGCCAGAGCAGAGATGCTCCTGCAGCCCCTGGTGTAGTCCATGGTGAGGCAGCTGTGCCCCTGCAGCCCCTGGAGGTCCAGGATGGAGCAGAGATCCACTTGCAGCCCCCAGAAGACCCCACAGCAGAGCAGGTGGGTGTGCCTAAAGGAAGCTGTGACCCTGTGAGAACTAGAGCAGGCTCCAGGCAGGACCTGTGGCCCCTGGGAATGAGGAGCCCATGGAGCCGGTTTGCTGGCAGGCCTTGTGACCCACAGGGGAAGGGAGCGTGGGGTGAGCATTATAGCTCACTGCCGCTAACAACATCGAACACCCATCTTTGCTACAGACCTTATTCACCAGCCAGGATCATACTGCCGTAATGCCTCCCACCAGCCAACAGCAAAGAAACATATCAGTTTCACCTGCTCTTAAGTAACAACTAGCCCACATTAAGTCCTCCCTTACTGCATAGTTTTGTACCATTACTAAAAAACTCCAAAATTCAGTGTATCACTGAACAGATTTTAATTTAGCTTTCATAATGGGAACTCCATAGTAACTTCAACAAGCCTCTTTGTTTAAAGTCTTGTTTTTGCAAAACTGTTTCCAGTTACTCAACAGCAAAACTAAGATTTTAATCCACAAAAGCAACTTCCCTTTATTCTAAAGAGCCATGTCTCAAAATTTAGTGAAAAGTTTAATGCAGAACTAAAAGAACTGTAATTGTAAAGAGTTACATTACCCCACATAAAGGGAAAACAAGGATTGCAATTAATTTAGACAGTTTCAGTTCAACACCTAGTGGAGAACAGGCCACATGACAAATTTCAAAGCTTCATACTCTGAAAAAGGAAATGGGAATTCTGAAAATTGTATCATATAATTTTCAACCTTTATCAAAAGCAACGGCTGTTATCTTTGTAGAATTCCAGCTTTTCTCCTGTGGTAGATTTGCTTTGAGAGAGAATGTTTACTTCAGAAAATTCTGCAGATTTACTTTGTTTCACACAATGCTGTGGTAGTAAACACAGGTGAGGAGAGGACCTTTAGTCTGTCAGTTCAAGTAGACAGAGTGGCTTTCAAATAAGAACTATCCAAAACCTCCCTGTGAAGACTGAAGCATCTTTCAGATGAGCACACCTGAATGCCTCACAGGCTGCTGAAATACTGTTGCCAGCATCCTCTGTTAAACAGAACCTCAGTGCCTATGCTGCTTCCCACACCCCCAAAGCACAAGCCTGTTTGTCTTCCTCTCTTCCTGGCCCTTTTAGCCGCCTGTTACTGACAACAATTTGCTAGAAATGCACCCAGATAAAGTAGCAGGGAAGGACAAAACTGCCACCAAATTCTTCTCTCCCCTCCGAGAGGGCAGGGGCTGCTGTGGGGCCAGGCAACTCCAACACTTGGGAGCCCAGCCCACAGCAGGGCAGGGAAGCAGCCTGTGCTGGGTGGTTCCCCCCGTCAGAGGCTGGGTTTCTGAAGTCCTTCCCATCAGCTTCTGGACAACTCCACCTGCAGCTCAGTTTGGTTTTGTTCACTTGTGGTTAAAAGCAATGAACTCATACCTGCCCCCACAGCACATCCAGCTCTTTCTGTTCCTCCTCCTACACACTTGAGTCCTGTTCCCAGCCTGTGTCCTCTTGAACAGCCAATACTCTAAGATGCTTCATTAAACAGAAACTTGCATGGAAGAGGAGACAACATTATATCTGATATCTCAGATTAGTCATTTGCAATTATTTTCATAATTTTTCTTCCCTCCTCTGTTCAGTGAATTCCCATTTTTGGAGACATGAAAGTGGGAAATCAACATTACAATGCTACTTGTCATTCTACCTTGCTTTTAAAACCAAAATTAGATTAGTACAATAAGCTGTCCTCTCATTAAAAGCAACAAACAGCATTATGAAAGGGTTCTATTCATTAACACAGATGACTGATCTATGCCATCAGTGGACCTAATTCCTAAATTCAGAACTCCAAATTATGTGTGACCAGTAATCTCAAAACATGTGGGCACATATGTGATATAAACATTTTAAATTCGCATGATTTCAGACTTAACACTGAAACCAGTAGCTACTATTTTGAAACTTAAGACCTTTTTCTTAACAGATTACAAGTAAAGTCACAGCCTGGACTAGGTATGTGCTTCTGTGTATGGTATAGGATGCCAATCCTGCTTCAGAAGCTTTCTCCCAGAAATGCAGATTCTTCGCTAACAGTAAAATATAATATTCTTCTTTAAGCCCTGTATTTCATGTGTAGTCCTTATGCTCCTTAGAGGTTTCCTGAGATCCAAATACTTAGAACACTTGGATAAAAAACTTCTAGAAGTAGTCTGAAAAGAAAGAAGATCCAAATTCCTAGAAAAACAGACAAGATCCATGGCAGTGGACTAAGTAAAAACATACACTGCTTGTAATCCATTAAAATGAAACAAACTGCACGGCTTATTATTTAACTTTACATAGTCCTAGTCCCTTTATGGTCACTCTCCATGTAACCACAAAAATCCTCATTCTCAGTCTCCAAATTGATAATTGAAAATGATATATGAAAAGTACAACTTCTACAGTAAGATCACAACAGCGCTGATTCAGCAAAGCTGTCGAAGACCCACACATTTAAAAAGTTTAGCAGTATTGTACTGAAGTCCAAAGGTAAAACTCATTAACTCACACTACTCTGGGTCAATAAGGCAAAGTAGCAGACAAGCCACTGACTCTTTAGTATCCCAGCCAATTATTTGCTCACACTAGTTTTCAAACCAAGTTCCTGCATATATTCAAATGAAGGAAATTAATTCCAACTCATGCTACATGAAAGACTTCTGGGCTTTTAACGCTAGTACAAGTGACACTTGAAAACAACCAACATGTCAGGTTTTTTTTGTCAACAGTCAGCACTACAGCTGCTTTCAGAAGCAGTAATCCATTTTCATATGCCAACCTGAAGCCTAATGAGAGCACTGTACCTGTGGTGCCTTAAGCTCTTTCAAGAGGAAAGCTGTGCGTAAGCAAGAAAGCAGCCTCTTTTTCTTACTTTGGATCTTCCTGCCCACACCCAGATGCACCAAACAGCCTGAGGAAACCACTAGACCTTTCGGATACTCAAACTGCTGAAGAAACAAACTGAGACAGAGAAGCAGTCCAGAAAACTTTCTTCACCATGGTGCTCAAGAAGGCAGGGCAGGAGCACTCCATTCCCAAGTGATCTTGAAGGTGCCAGGACTGAAGGAAATGAGCCAACAGGGTTCTCTTTTCTTTAATCTCTTCTTCACCTCAGTTTGTAAATGCACTCTCAAACCAACACTTCATAACTCACCACAAAACTGACATGGAACACACAACCTTATGCACAGTATACACGTGCATATAGTCTCAAAAGGAAAAATAAATCTACAGAGTGCCAAAAAATAACTTTATATTCTAAAGCAAGTACTTCTCTAAGCATTTTCTTGATACTGCAGAAGGTTTACCCCTAACTGATATGTAAGTAGCTTAAGCACATGTGACCAGACACTGGAGGCATCTAATTATTGTCAGTATTATCTCTACAAGCAGCCACAAATCTTAACTGACGTGTCAAGGCCAAATTTACTCTCGATAAGATCAGAGAAACTAACACATCCTCAGAGGCCAGATGGGGTTCAATACAAGCACAGGTGCCATTTCAAGAAGCAAGGTTTCTCTATTTTACCAAATACCAACAACTTGTACAAAAAAATAAGCTGACTTGTCTTTGCTGTCAGTAGTTCAAACCTGTATCCTATTACTCAGAGAAGCCCTCAAAGAGCCAAACCTGCAGATTAAGGCTGAGTCCCTGCACTGCAGCCTTACCCCACGACCATCAGGCTGCTGGAAGGCTGTGTACAAAACACCCAGGTCTCATTCTTCCATGTTGTGTGCCAGCACTTCCACAAGTGTGCCAGCCACTGAACAAAGCCAAAGCAATTTGACTTTCTCCTGCCATGGTTCACCCATGGCTCTCTAAAGTGAAGTTTATGCTCTTAACCTGTGAGACTGAATTTCAACTGAAACCCCTTTCAGCACAGAGTGCAGCGCTAAGAACACACTCCATTCTGGGACTTTTTGTACACCCACCACTGCAGCACTTTTAACAAACTGCTTTAGGAAGCTCCCTCTCAGCAAGCTGGTCATTAACAATACTGTTCAAAACGCCTCCTTCTCATCTCACACTGCACTCAAACCCCAGTACAGAGCACAGGGTGGGCTGGGTAGGGAGGCCTCCAGAAAGCAGCTACTTTCAAACAAAACACTGCAAAGCCCAGGTTCATTTACTTCAGTACTGGTTTAAGCACTGGGAATCCAAGCAGCCCACAGGAACTCCAGCGAACAGGGAGTTTTCAGCCCTGGGGATGGCAGATTGCAAATAGCAAAAACAAAACTAGCAACAGCATGTTTTGAACCTTAACCACGCTGACAGCACAAATATAGATATAGTACTCCCTGTGGCAATCTCCAAGGCTCCCTGCTTGTTCAATACCTGTGTAACTCATCACCAGGTCTCATGACATGAGACAGATGCATAAAATATGGGGGTGTGGTGTGCAAGTACAGACAAAAAGTGAGCAACTCTTGTTTCCAAAACAGAGCAGAACGTGGGTGCCAAAGAGAAGGATATTCAAGGTCAGGTTGCAGACAGAGCACCTGGAACCTAAAAGCCGATCACCTAGTTTGAACTTAATCCTCATATTCTTACAATGACATCACCCAGTGACCATGATGATCTGTTCCCCATTTAAAAGACAGTAATGACATCCTTTGTGTCCTGGTATTCAACGTACCTGCAAAGATCCAGGTTAAAAAGCTCAGTCTAGTGAGTACTACAGTTTCTGTAACACTGGTAAAACCACCACAGACTACACTAGAACAGAATCTGGAAAGACGGCTTTGCTTTTTTCGATAAGAAAAGTTGGGAAGCAGTGAAATATCCTACTCTGAGCAGGGTCTAAATGTGCCTGCTCCACTGTGCTCCCTCCAGGCTGAAGGACAGCATTTGTTTGAGTAAGCAGTTGCGCTACCAGAATGGGTAACAAAAGTTCATGCTTTGAAGTGCTGAGAAGCCTCCTGCTTCAGAATGAAGTCTGGTTCCATGGCAACAAACAGACAAGGGTCCACAAAAGCATCAGCACCTCAAACATGAATGATGACTGGAGTTCTGCTGCACAGTACTTTAACCTGAGAATAAAAATCAACAAAGGCTTCAACCAATTTAGTAGGTCTAAACAAACTGATTCTCTTAAGCTTTGCAAATAAGACAACCTTTCAAAGAATGATGTTTGCCAATTCTCAACGCCTATTTGTCTCATGAAAAAAAACTGCAGGAGCAAAAAGAAATTAGCTGAAGCCATGTGCAAAACAGGTTATATAGTCAACTCTGCTTGATGTCTAAAATTTCTTTCTAGAATAATTTCTCTAAAATATATCACACTTCATATATCATAACTTACAAGTAAGAGACATTATGAAGGCTTTATATAACTTTAAAAAAAAAGCCACCAGCAAACAACTCAACTCCCCAAAAGTATATTAGTCCTTTTCCTCATTCACCACTTCCCTGGGGTATCTGCATTTAGAACCTTATCGTTCACAGACGGGTCGCATTTAGAAACTGCTTTGGGTTGCCAATGCTATCATTTCAACAAGTGGATGACACACTGTCAGATGTTTTCATTCCATACACAAATGAAGGAAAAGGATATTAAAAAAACCTGTAACAAAAGTAACTGAGATTTGGAAAGGTCAGAGTAGTCACACCAAGTGTTTTTAAAGTATTTGTATTTTAAGCTTCATACCCTTAGAATGATCAATAAAATATTCCATCACTACTAAACTGCTTATAAATCCTCAGATATCAAAGGTCTTTAATGCAAGTATGGGTCCTACCTATACTTATCTATTTATGTGACACAAGATTAGGAACCTTGGCCAAAATCACAAAAGGTATCACTGGAGAAGCCACTGTTCAGAAGAAAAATTACCTTGTTCAGAAATCCTTTTACCGTAATGTAGAAGAAATCTTCCAAGATTTAAGATGCTTCCATACACCATAAATATAATATAGAGCAGGATGCAGAGCCTTAGTCCCCAGCAATATTTGCCCATTTACTCATAACAGAAAAAAAATGTTAATACCAATCTGCATTAAAACACCTAACTATTACATCTTTCAAAGTACAATATCAAACATGACCTTTCTCCTAATATCTTGCATAATCTGTTAAAATATATTTTATGGAAACATTACCTGGCAAAGAAGTTTGTAAAAGGTCCCAGTATTTTCCGTTTACTGTCCACATCTGTCTCGTGACAATACTGCTGCTGGCTCTGGTCGTTGCTCTCTTTACTGGAATTCAGGGTAACATCCGAAAAGTGTGTCTCATCAGTCTCGAGATTCACAATTGCACTTGAACTGCTTGTGACCACAAAGTCCAAAATGTCTTCATTACTAACTGATAAAGTTGTTGACAGCTCTGTGCTAAGACTAGACACACTACAGACAGAGATATCATCACTTCGATTTAGAGTCTTTGAGGTTGGACTGTAAAGTTTGACAGTGTCATACCCAGTTCTCGGGAAAGTGGAGGATTTCCTCACAGCGTGGTCCTGCTCAGCAGTCAGGGAATGTGGAGGCACATACGGCGGCAGTGTGCACGCGCTCTGGAAAGCCCTGTCAGGCACAAGCTCAGGCTCTGACTGCTTTCTCTTCGCATTTAACACACTGCAGTGAACAGGCTCTGGATTTCCTATTTCTAGAGTTGGAATACCAGAATCCACTGATTTAAGGCTATGACAATCTTCTAAAGCACTGGACAGCTGGCCAGGTCCATACTCAGGCAATGAGAGATCTCTCAGGGTTCCAGAGTTCAAGGTTTGAAGGCCCTGGATACTGCTGCCCACTCTTGCATCCAGAATTCCCACGAAGGTCAAACCATTTAAAGAGTTAGATAAATTTGCATCAGTTGTCTTGGCCCAGCTGGTAACTGGTTAAAAAGAAAGAAAAGATTATGAGTTTGCTGGAAGGCTGTGGTTTGTTCTTGACTTTTTTGGTAGGGTTTCATTTTTCTTATTTTTTGGTTGTTTCTTGGTTTTGTTTCTTGGTTTGTTTTTTTAATACTCTCAGTCCTGTCCTAATTTAGCCTTTTAATTAAAAATTATTTGTCTTCTCTCGCACATGATTGCTATCCCTTCCCCCAGCTGGAACAACCATGACAATGGGAACTTAAACTAGGCTTCTAGAAAATGTCAAGCATGAAAAGCCTTTCATAAGCAGTTTGTGTGCCCGTATTTGCTTCTTACACATCTCCTGAGAGTGAAATTACATACTATAAAACCAGCAGTATTTTAATGTTCCCTGTCAATATTGAGGCAAATATATGAAATCTATTTTTATACAGTCAAAAATTCATATTTGCTGATGTCAGAGGGCTACAAAACTTGTTTCCGTACACTTAGACCATATTCTGAAGGGTTCATTTAAACAGAATTTCTCAGCATTCTTCTGGAAACCATAAAACTGATAATGAATTTGTCACAAAGAGAATGCATAATGCATCATTGTTGCATTAAGCAAGAGATGCAAAATCTGAACAGCTACAAAGCTATCCACATAGTCAATGTTTTGACTTTACACATGATGCATTTCATCAGTGCACATAGAGTAACGATGACATTTGCAAATATGTTGTATTTACTGCACTCAGGGACTGTGATCCTTCATCTTTGCAATATCCATGCATGCCTTCTTGCCAGCGGCTGCCAGCAGGTCAGTTAATCCCATCAGTGCCCCATTTCCAGTCTCAATCTGAATGACCTGCAAAGCAAAGGTTGTCAAATAGGAGCTACAGGTTGGATGCACCAAACTCACTGGCAACTTTCCTACACCTGGAACACCATCAGGAATACTGTCCTGGCTTCCAGAACTGCTACTGATGCGTTAAACACTACATAATTATTAATATGACATTACACAGATCTTCTCTTTCTATATGAGTAGGGAAATTGTCTACAGCTCTGCTGCAGTTTGCAATGCAATTACTCTGCAGCAGTTGGCAGAACAAATATGCACATATTGCTTCAATTTCTTCTCTCTGAAACACTCTGGGATAAGTGTGAATGAGTGAAGAACACTCCTTCTATCTTGCACACAGACTGCTTTCTAGACAGATTTTTCTCCAGCACCTGAAGCCTGGTCTCCTGCTTCTGTCTCCTCTCTCAAATGCAGCACTAGAGGCAGTTGTTCTCTAGAAGGTCCTCCCCACCTATTTTTAAATAATAAATACACACATAGCCCCAAAAGAAAACCCAAACTTCTTAGTCTCAAACATCAGTGAAAACCAGTATCTCACAGCAGTTCTAAACCCTTGGTTAATGTCACCTAAGCCCTGCCAAACGCCAGGGTTTGACACACAGTCCTTTCTTCGATCTGAGGACATCAACACACCCTGGCATTGTGAGACCAACAGACAGTAAGTGAGAGAAAACACATTTCAAACATATCTCACTGGTCCAAATAGAAATATTTTTTTCTACACGTGTTCAGGAATCCAACTGTACTTTGTATACTTTACTAAATCTTTAACTTACTACCCAAATGGTATTCACTGACTGACACTCCACTTCAATCTACTCCTAAGCACAGACAAAAGTCAAGAAGAAACAACCCTGGATATTTAAGTTTTAAGACTCCTTTCTAACAGCCACTCTATGCTACCCATCCAAATCAGTCAATGCACCAAATCCCTAATCCTCCACATAAGCACGGTTTCAAGTGTATTGTTTTGACTAAAGAGCTTGTGAAGATGTACACCTTTCTTAAAGGGTTGCTATAGCAACTTTTTTTCATATTGCCATGGTTTGAAAAGTTTACATCCCCTGCAATTAAAGTGATGTCTTGAAATAGCTGGTACACCAACCACGTACATTATGAATTCTCTATTCATTAAATTAAAATTGCAAGGGCCAGCAAAAAAAAAACGTAAACAGCAAGCTTTGAATACAGGCAACAAACTACACTCAAGAAGTCAACTGTGATAGCTGAAGTGTGCAAATAAGAAAACATGGAGCATTAGATATAATTAGGGTTGTATATACTGGGATCTCCTGTTCTCAGACCTTCTTGTTTGAATTCACTTGTTTTTTTTAGTGTAAGTCTGACTGTTTTCTCCTCCCTGTGCTCACCTGTATTCCTTCATACACGTTACATTGCTCTTCAAGTCCACAGCCCACCCAGCCCGAGTGTTACTCTAAAGCATACATACATACACACTTCAGAACAGTATAACCAAGGTGTTTGACCTGTAAGAGTTCATAAGTGCATGTAAGTGCATCGAGAAAGTGCAGTCCAGAAAACAAAAACACAGAAACGTAATCTGTCAGGAACAGCTTTGATGATGTTTGGGTAAACAGTACAAGCATGCTCCCATAATGAATTCCTCCCATGACTGCCTTTGCTTCTGCTCAATGATTTTCCCAAGTAGCAGCCAGTCCTTAGTTTAATTGCATTGCTCTTCTTGACCAAGCTTACAAATGGTAAGCATTCAAGTGACCTTGGCAGAGGCAGTAACTACAGCAGCTCAAGAGGACAAATACTGTAAACAAAAGAGTTTAAAAAAAAAAAAAGTGAAAATAAAATTCCACACCAGGTACTGAAACTATTTTAACTTGGCTTGGTATTTTTTTCAAGCAATAAATTTAACAGGAAGAGATCTTTTAAACGGGCAACAAGCAAATGCAGAAGTAAACAACACTACAGCTTGCTGGAGCAAATTATGCAACAGCAAGCTACAAAGGTTTTACGCAGTTCAGCGAAACTGTGGGAGGCTTTGAAGTGTACCCATCAGGGCTTTAAATGAAAACTTGAGATGCAATCAGTTGTCAAGAACACACATGAGAACTCCTTGATTCATTCTGCACTAGGTTGTTGTAGGATTGTTTTCAAGGATGGAGTGAAGTGATATTTATACTCTGTTTTAGCTGCCGCACTGGTAAGTGCAAAATCTGACAACTGATGTCAAATATTCTGTCATGTGCCAATTCTAACTTCTTTCCATAAATCATTTATTAACATAACAACGTGGAAACATTATCACCTGAGTATAATAAACTATTGCGAAATAGTAAGCAATTTTGTCTGCACAACATTCATAACTCCCATTGTTTATTTAAATATATTATGATCTAAATAAAATAGGTATTTGTAAAGTCTTAACATTCTATGTCTTATAGAGAGCCTGATCTCATAAGAGTGCACATCCCATGAGAGATAACAAAGGAAAGGGAGCTAGGAAAATACAGCCAAGGTCACAAGTGGCAATGAGAGAGCAGGTAGATAATTATTTAGTCATTAACACTGACTAAAGAGGAGCACCTGATAAAGACAGTTTCGTAGCCAGGTTCAAAACTAACTTCAGGACACAACTATTCACACAAAGGGCAGCTAAACTGCACAACTCCTCACAGAACACCATGGATGGCAGATATTTACATGTAAGCTTGAAAATAAAAAATCACCAATAACTCCTAAACACAAAGAAACACAGAAAATCTCTAAATCACAAGTGTCAGAACTTCATGAAAACATCAACATACATTAGTTCTGCTTTCAGGCCCTCTCCTGGGTAAATTTTTATCTGGCAGGTGGAGTTTTGATCCTTCTCATAAGGGCTGTCCATACGGCCTCACATTCCCCAAATTCTGATCACAGCATGTAAGAAGGCATGTTCTGACAATAACCAGAGGCTTTAAAACAGATTTTGGCTTTGCATATCACTCAACCACACAGAGGGAACAAGTCATATTTGATTATCATTTCTAAGCTCTACAATAAAATGCCTTTTTAATCCATTTTGATATAAAAGTTTAAGAAAGATAACAGCAATGCCAAATCATTAGAGTAAAACAAAACTAGAAAGATGCCAACTCAAGGCCCATTCTTCCAAGTTTGCTGTGAGTTATGAGGCAATTTATGCAAGGAAAAAGAGTAAGTCAAGAATTTGCAAAACAGGATTTATATATTCTTGCCTCACAGGAATGAGAGGGGGAACGATTACATATACTGCTCAGTTTCAGTTCTCAGAGCTATCATCACAATTATATCACACACCTTATCTCTTCAACACCTACCTCTGCAAACAATTTTTCTTTAAGTTTTTAAGAACAAGGAATTTCTTCAATTACAAAGTTAATTTTTTTCCTTCTTAAAGATAGGTATTTTTTTAAATTAAGGGTTTATATAAAAAATATTTAACAATATTTTTGTTGCACGTACCAAGAAACACATTGCTGCTATAAAGCACACCATTGGGTGACCTTGGTGCACAAGAGCATCAAACTCAGTTTCGTTAATTAAAGATTTCTTGGTTCAGTTTGTTTACATGCATGTTCTAACAGCCGCAGCATTGCCAACAGTGAAGAACTCCTGAAGCTACAAAAAGTCTGCCTTTAAACAAAGCATGAGATACAGAGATTAAGACTACCTATGTAAGGACAGCCAAAACGTTAACAGAAGAAAAAAAAAAAAAAAACAAGCGGGGATTTTTTTTTTAATTAAGATGACTTAATCTAACTCTCAGCTGGTGACCTTTTAGAAGCTTGAGCTTTACAAATCTGGCTTCTGAGCGGAGTGCTCGGAGAGCAATCATAAGTAAGCCATTCACCACTTTTCGCCTGGTTTTGCTCCGTCAGGCAGGCAATACAAACAAGTTACAGTGCTCTGCTAAAGCCTCTGCTCCAGAAGCGCTTTACAGGGCTTTTATCCTCCCCACACCATTATTGCTGAAAACTCTGTAAACCACATTAAATTAGCAGCAGCGCCAGGAGAACCTCAGCTACTGTGAGATGTAGTTTTGTTTGGTCTTTGGGAATTGCCTGGGAGACTTCGACTAGAAGAGAGGCAGCGAGATGAAAGTTTCTCCGTCACACGGGCTGAGCGCGACTCGCTCTGCGAAGGGCTGCGAGCTGCCGGCCTTCGCTTACAAAACAGCCCAAAGAAACTGAAACAAAAGGAAGAAGAAAAGGGAAAAAAACCCAAAAAATAAAACAAAACAAAACAAAAAAAATCAACCAAACACACACACACA
>VZRM01005888.1:46048-57158 GCA_013397955.1 Grantiella picta | reverse complement strand
CTGGCCATCCCCGTGGGGAGCAGGCGGGCGGGCTGCACTCGTGTTGCCGCCTGCGTTTAGGACGAAAACAAAATTCAGCGGGTTTAGCAGTGTGGGCTGCGGAAAGCTTGGAGGCATCAAGTGCAGGTGTGTCCTCAGCTTCGTGGAACTTCTGCATTACGCTCTGTAATGCCCTGAGTGGAGCTCTAAGGTGGTAATTGCGACTTTTTAATGTTTATCTTTCCATTCTCTTCCCCTTCCGTCTCAGAGTGCACCCAAAGTTCACATGGTGGAGCTGTGCACACCCTGCTCTTCCCCACACTGAATTACGAGCATCAGCACCTGACAGGAGCAGAGCTGTCGTGTTTCCTTATCGTCCGTGAAACTCGGCACTGCTTTTTTTTATTTCGACAGAGGCCGTATGTTTCGCACCTAGACTCGGTGATCGAGTCTCCAGAACGACGTTAAGCTAAAGCTGTCCCCCATCTGAACCGAGGATGTAAGTGCTCTCATCACCTCACACCCCTCGTGTCTACACTGAAACTGAGGTGTGAGCGTAGCGAATGCAGAAATATCTGAACTCGTGTTCGTGTAACTAGTTCAGCATCAAGCAGTGCAAACCTGTGATTATTCAAGCTTTGATATGGGCAAGTTACACGTGAATGCGTTGTGAGAGGCTAAGGTAAACCTTTATGGAAGTACTTGCTACCATGACCCTGTTGACACCAATTCTATACTATAAAAATTAGGTCATTACAAAACTGCTCTGAAAATCTACCATCAGTCAAAAATTACACCTCTGCAGATAGTTTGTTTCTGTGACTGGATCAGTCCTTAGTCTTCTGCATTTCTATGATGGGTATCAATATAAAATTATTTAAGATTAGCACTAATTTCTCTGTATCTTCTTTTGAAAATCTATCTCTGTAAGATAGCTTCCATATTAAAGGTAAATAAAAGCAAACAAATTTTGAGGTGCTATGAACTTCTTGATGTGCAAAAGATTTTTGGAGTGTATACTGTCACTAATTCCTTTTTCAGTATTAATATTTTTCCTTCTGTTTTTGAGAGTGAGAATCAGTTCTTCTGTTGGAGCAACCAGAAGACTGTATTGTCATCCTGGTGTGTCATTGTACCTGGGTCAGTCGTTTGGTTCCCAGGGCAAATAACAGAATGGAAACACGCAGTCAGGAATTCTGTAAGGCTACAGTGTGCCCACACAGGAAATAATTATTCTCCCAGCTTCATAATATAATTTGGGCTAAAGAAACGTTTAGAAAAACCTGCTGCAGAAAATCTTTCAGCAGTAGCAGAGAATACGGAAAGTCACAGGAAATGACAGCCTACTCAATATTTTAAAAAAACCCCTCTATTGCACATGAATGGCTGTGTAACTCATAGGAAAGGGGAAGTAGCATTTCTGGTTGTCATTAGCTATTACCAAAAGGTGTTTTGCATTAGGAGTTAGCATCAGTTCAGTTCACGCCCTCTCCATCCCAGTAAGGTAGATTCTGTCTGCAAATGTTTATTATTATTCCTCTGTGTGGGAAAAAGCTGAAGGGCTCACATTGGGACTGAATGCAGTGTCAAACCACTAGCTCTGATGGAAGTGTGGCATGTGCTAATTACTAAAAGGAAACAGAACAGGTACTGCCAGGTACAGGAGGTCTAAAAACATAACTCAGTGCAAAGGGGACCTTTAGCACGTTTCTTTTGCAGCAGCTGTGCAAAATTTAAAGTCCACACAGAAATCAAGGCTTCCTGTTTAAACACGTGGGTTGTAAATAAATCCTCAGAAGTGTGATAAGAAGTTAATTGTGGCACTTAATCAGCATGGTTATCAGTCTTCTGCCACTGACTCAGGGTCAAGTAAACCTGTAGAGCAGTAAAAATTCTTGGGATAAAATCATGTTTTGTTTAAGAGTGTTCTGCCTGCAGCTGTTGTGTAGAAATGAAACACTACATAGAACAGCCTCAAACTGGCAACTGATGTTCCCCTAGTGGGCAAAAAAATTCTGTATGTCTAACAATAGACTGGTGCTAGAGAATTTAATTTTTTAAAAACATTTGCTTCAAAATCTCTGTCATACAGACTCATATTCATGCCAGCAGAGTTCAATATGCCACTTTTATGGTTCTTCTGCAAGAAAGCGTGAAGAGTTTGTGCTCTGCTCTCTCTCATTGATTTTTCCAAAATATACCACATATGATAAAAGTACACAAAATACCAGTCCTCCCTCTGTTTCATTAGAGCCAAGGAACCGAAATGCAAGTTTCTGTCATACTTCTTATGCCTGTAGATGTGAGAAAGCATTCTCTGCTTAGGCTTTCAGTTCTGTTTTGAAGCTTCAGCAATTTTGTAATTGATACAACTTCAAATTTACTTTTTAAAGAGCTAGATGAGAACATCTAGATTGAATTTTCATTCATCACAAGCCAAGTATGATGCAAGCAGCTTTCAGAGCCAGCCAAACTGAACTTCATTTGAATCTGCTGTGCAGCTCTTGGAAGTCAGTAATTCTCTGTCATAAGCTAGAGGACATTTTAATATTTTTTTTTCTCTAGTTAACCAAAGATTTGCATATTGTGAAGGAACAGCACTGAATATGATCTGACCAACAGGTCCACTTGCCATCACTGTCATTTAAGGCAGTTTTAGCTCACCCAACCCAGAGTGCAAGGGCACCAAGTGTGGCTAGATACTCTGAGTTATCCATCATGCCACAAGACAGAGAAGTTCTGTTTTGAAAGCAGATATTAGCACACAGATGAGCCACTGCTCCTTTTCCTCCTTATCTTACAGAAGTGCTTGTAGGCACAGGGAAGTAACCTAATGCATGTTATATGGCACAAGGAAATGGAACAATGAATAAATTCAGGTTTCTACTGATTTATAGCAATGAAAAGGGTAATAATTCTGTGACAAATACCAATACCTTGGAAGCAAATGGTGATGCTCTTGAGAAATTAGTATTATGTTCTTCTACTTCAGATTCATCAGAATTTAATGTTGTTCACACAAAAGTATTTTTGCCTGTCTGATAGCAGTCCATTTCCAGCATGGCCAGCATCTGCATGGGCATTCCTAATAGCAATGGAATATATATACACCAAGCCATTTTAGTAGGTTTGGGGTGAATTAGGAACAGCTGGAGAACGTGCCATTTGATTATTCCAAAAGGCTGTCTCTTCCTTTAGGAACTTAGACCTGATAAAGGATGAGGAAGCCTCATCACTGTTAACCTTTCTGTTACCATGGGGTAAGAATAGACTGAGATGTGTTCCCTTCCATGAGACAGCAAGAAAATGAAGAGCAGGCAGGGGAAGAGTGTGACTTTTCAGCATGTTTGAACTGATGCTACTGCAACATGATGCGTCACAGGATTGCTTCTATCACTGTCTACAAGCTGTTTAGGAAAGACCAAATGAGTAATAAGGTGTGAAGGAGTAAAACTGTACCAACTAAAAATATCAGTCCTTGTATAGTATCTCAGCATTGCAGAATTCTAAGTGTCCATAAATAATTGCTAACAAAGCCTCTGTGGTACCTCTGCTACAGATCTTCCCTCATCATTAAATCATGCCAGGGAAGGAAACATAGTTGTTATTATGCACAGCTGCATAATGAAAAGTTGGAGTTCTGTAACGAATTTATTCTCTTAAGCAAGCACAATTTAAATTACATTTCCAAAAGCAAACAGATCTATCATATAGCAGTTGCCAACATGGCAACTTTCTATTGGAACTCACTTGGAAGAAAAAAAGGGACTAAAAATCAATTGTTGTCTAGACCTAGTATGGATGAATGAAAATAAGTAACATTCAGTTTGGGCAGGTAACAGATCCCATTATTATGTCTCCATGGATCTGTAGTGCATCAAAGAATTTAATATTTTTGTATTGAATACAATTACCGGAGAAATGGTGAAAAAATATTTAAAACCCATGAATGACAACTGAGACTTCTTGAAGACTTTGTTGTCAAACAGATGAGGAATTTGAGAGTCAAATGACTGAGGGCTAGGACTCCATTGCAAAGTGAGGACACGTAGAAGCCAGACATCAGTGCAAAAATTAAAAGTTTTGAAATGTAAGAAAAAAACAAAATCCTACTAAAAGGGAATCGGAAACATAAGGGATGTTCTTAATATTCATTACTGCACAAATAAAGTAACTGCAAAAATGAAAAATTCTACACCAGGTTTCTGTACCATATCTGGAAGGGATCAGGCTGGTCCATCATAGCAGGTAGAGATTAATGAGGCAAATTACTCTTCAGACAATGGGCCTAAACAACACACAAGTTGTACCTTATTTCAAATATAAGTTGGGGATCAATAAAGGAAAAAACTACACAAGTTTATGTAGGTCATTACATAATTTCTGACACATTTGTCTAATATGTTCCTAAATATCTCCAGTGGTGGAAGTGGCATCCCTTTTTTTTAGGCGGTGCTTGTGTATTTGCTTTCAGTACTGCTCTTTGCTTGAGCATTTCTGTGGCTACGAACAAGAAAAGCACTGAAACAAATATGCAAATGTACTCATCTATAATTTTAACAGTTGTTTTTAACAGGTGTGATTGCTTAGAATGGTTTGAGAAGAAATTCAAGAATTTGAGAGTTCCCAGTATTATGCGACAAGGGGAGCTGCTGCTTCTGTCTCTGTTTGTAGTGAGTAAAATAAGGCCTGTGAAGAAATAATGGGCAGTTAGTCCTTAACAGCTCCTGAAATCTTTATGTGACCAGCAGTTGTAGCACTACAATAAAATGGCTGTTACCCTTAATAGAAGGGACTCTGCATCATTATGGAGGGACACAGAGACTTAGTACTGCTTTTGTAACCCTCGTTCTTGGATTAGCTGCAAATACAGTAAGGGCAGACATTCCTTCCAGAATCACTTGCCCTACAGGAAGGCTGTAGGGCAGAAGGCAGCGTCCATGGCACCTCTCAGCCTCTGTCCTCGCTGTTCATAGCTGAAGTTACACACCGATGAAGTAGGGCAGGGACACCAGCGTTCTGTCACTCAGTGGCTTTTTTGCAGCAGATTGTTGGCCCACTGCCAGCTCTGCCAGCTGTTTTTTTCCTGTTCATCCCATTATCATCCCATTGGAGCAGAGGTAGATCATAAAACTTATAAGTATTTGAATGTAATACATTTTGAGAGGAACTTGAACAATGGAACAGAAGTCTTACAGTAGGAAGCTAAAATGTATCAGTAAAGTCTCCTTTGTCCCAAACCTCTGGAGTCTTGTTGCTACTTGTTTCACAGGTCATAAAAGAAAATTATGTGAGATGCTGTGTGTGAAAGGTAATGACTAATTAATTGGGGATAATACTAAACTATGCTGGTCCTGGCAGCGAAAGAATGAGTTACTGTGAAGGAATCCTGGCTTTCCAGAAGGTTCACTACCTTCCTATGTATTTTCCCATCAGACACTCCCATGAAGTCACAGTGGGACATGCATTTACAGCCTGTCCTACCACTGACAGGTGTACTTGCTGCCTAGGGACTATACAGTTGTTTTTGCATGGCAGAAGCATTGTTTACACTGGAAACTAATTCTTTAGGATATGTGTATTTAATATTTATTCAGATACCAAGCATCTTCTATAAGCACAATGAAAATGTACTCCTTCTGCTGTATTTAAAAAATATTGAAAACAACATATGCCTTTAAAAGTTTCAACTACAAAGTCTGAATAAAAGTAATCACCCAAGGACCAGAAGGACTCTTCCTTTCTTTTCCAGTGTGTGTTTCTGTGTTGTTTTCACTGCACTTCTAATTCAGCAGAGTTGGAATCATTCTACACAGAATCCCCGGTAACTTTGGCTGCAGACTCACAGCACCACAGTGCACATGGCTCCACCAAGTGGAATGTGAACTGTTGGGACTTTTTTCCTTTCTGTGAAAGGAGGTGCAGCCATGGAATTAGGAAAGTGTACTTTGTTGTCATAGATGCTGTTTTTCTCTAAGTTGAAGTGAGACAGTGATTACTTGATGACTGAACTCAAGCAGAAAGCAAAAATCGAAGTCTACGGGGTTAGATCCCGTAATATTATATTACACGGAAATTCTGTAACTATTATGTGAGAGAGGGTCTGGATTTGCTTGGGTTTAATTTCCTTTTTGAAAAAGTCTGATGTTTTCTAAACAGGAATTTGTCATTAGAAATTAATTTCTACAGAAATAAAGTGGGGACAAAATTAATTTTGCCTTTTTTATTTTAAGAACATATGAAATGTATTTAATTTTCCTACACACTAAAAATAGTTTAAAACATTACAGCAATGAAAAGGACTCCCAAACTAGGTATGTCATGCTATTTCTTCAGAATGTTTAACGCTTAACTGCATGTTGTATCTAAGTTACACACATCAGCCAAAGAAAATGAAGACACACACACATACCCCATCCAATTGTCCTTTTATATTTTTATTCGGTGTTAAGTAACTCCACAAGAAAACAAAATCAGTTACTCTGGTGTACGTGAAATCAGAACAATACAACCACTTGAAGCAAAAAGTAGAAACAAATTTCAGCCCAGGAATGGAAAACTGATACTTCAGTGCTATGGATATGCAATGCGCTTCATCCCACAGTGCGGTTCAGCGTATGCCAACCTTTAATGCTCTTTTTGTTGTTGTTGTTGTGTGTTTCTATCCATACAGAAAAACTAAAAACCACACTTCAATTCTCACTGAAAGCCTTAGAGCTTTAGCCATTAAACTATGAAAACAAGTAAAGACAATTTATTATTGCCCAAGCTCAATATAGGATTTTATTTTCCCCAAAGGTGCTGGAATCATTGCATGCCACAATGTAACTATGAGCAACACCTTTGTTACTTTTGAGCCCTTTCTTACCAACAAAGCAGCTCTAGCTGGAATTAACTGAGCTGAAGTTTGTGTTTGAAATATGTCCATTTGGTCATTTCCTGTTCTCAAATGAAGTTCTATTCCATTCTTCACTGTAGTGATTTGAAGAATTTGTGTGTAAAGTTCTTTTTTACTTTCATGTTACAGTTAACTAGTTTTCAGTGCAGGTGCTAAACAACCTCTCAAGGAAGCTCCAGAAGAAAGTAAAATATATAAAAATCTATTCAACGTCTGCAAATAAATTAAGAAAAGAAACTGTAAAGTGTCAAAAGATTTGTTGTATGAATACAAACCCTAAAACATAGTCTAAGAGGAGGACCAAAAGAAAGTCCCTGGGTAAGGGCAACCAAGCCAGTTTTAGTAAGGATCTCACCAAAAGTGTCGCATGAAGACCGGCATGGTTTCCCAACCACATATTTTAAATTCTTACACTGTCAATTGAATAAAGGCAACAAAACCCAGTTACTCAGAAAGCATTTCTAGCGCAGAACATATTTCAAAGGCAGTTCAGCTCACATTTCAAACAGCTATGTTTCTTGTGAGGTTTATTGCCTGTCAAAAATAATGGTGAAGCTTTTCAAGTCAGTATTGGACTTTCTGCACTTCCTGGTGTTATAGACATGCTGCGATCGTGTAGACTAGTTAGTTGTCATTTTTTAAACTAGGAGATGGTAAAAACTTAGAATGTTTAGTTTTGCAAATATTGCTCCTCCTGGCTTATACATTTTGCATAATGTGTTAAAAGCACAAGGAGTTGATAGTCTTGTACAGATGCAACTTGACAATGTATTGACTTTCTAAGTTAACAAAATGAAATTTAAAAGCAAGTCACATAAAGCAACAATCACTACTGCAATCACACATGTATGTTGTAAGTCATCACCTTCCCTACCCCCACCCACCACACACATAACTTGCCCCACACATTCTCTCGGAAACACAAAATGAACTACGAGATTTACTAAATTACAGCCACAACAGCAGCTAACTGCAGCAGCCACAGGATTTCTTTCAAGTGAAGCACTGACCCTTTGCATTTAAAACATTGAAAACTCTGAGCATTTTAGAGAGTTTCAGTCATTCAGGCTCAAGTTCAGTTACAGGATGCTTTTGCAGGTTACGTGAATGCCTTCATCTGCAACAAGACAACATTCTCATTACTTGTTAACAAAATTCACAACAATCCACACATCACTCCAGTGGTTTATTATTTTTGGTGTTACTTTTTAAACTTCTGCCCCACATCGGCAAGTTGCTAAAAAGGACAAAAAAAAAGAAAAAAAGGAAAAAAAAACCCACATTGCCTCCACACCTACAAAAAATCCTTGGCTTCTCCAGTTAGCAAAAATACAAACCATGGTATCCTCAGTGTTGGTTTGCGGGAGGGGGGAAAATCATAGGATAGAAAACACAGTTTCTGTAAGTCTCTAAAGCACAACCCTGTTGTTCCTACTTCAAAGTTATGAGATTTACTGAATGAAGACTGGACAAGTCATTCATGCTTTTCTCCTGCATTCAGAAAGGCACTGATAGATTACAGTGTTAAGTATTTATCTCCCAGTTCTTAAAGAACAAAGCCTAATGTGCAGAAAGCTGAAGTCTCTGAATAGCAGAAGTAGTTGTAGACACTGCGATGCTAAGAAGATCGTAATAGTGGTAGGGCTACAGTTACGAATGAAAATAACTGCAATTAAGATGCAAAAAAGCAGTGGTACTACTAAGACAAGCACATGCACATCCATTCTTGATTTGACAACACAATCTAGACTAGTTCAAATAGCCAAGAATTTAACAGTATTTTTTGGGGGAAAAAAATCTTCAACAGGACAAGTGTGTCCTCATCTATAAAATAAGCAAGAAGAGAAAGATAAATACACATCTGAATCCATTAACTGAAGAGGAAACTCAAGTTGTTGTTTTAGAGCTACAGACCCTCAAGAAGGATAGTTTTCCATCTCATGTTACTTTTCAATCATCTGTTCTACTCTGCAGTTTTTACAGTTGAGTTCGAGAAAAAAGCTCCTCCTCACACGGATCAGCCCATTCACTTCCACCTTCTGAAGCTGTGTCTTCAGAGCTGGAGCTATCACTGGAGTAGATCTTCTTCCTGAAGCCATTTGGTTTTGCCTCAGTGTTTATATCATCTGCACATCTTGCTTCATAAACAGAAGAAACCTAAGGATTTAAACTGACAGTGTTGATGGGGAACAATAAAGAACACACTTGCTTTTCTCTGGGCTGGAAGGTTATATGGTTTTGTAGTTGTCCAAGAAAGATGACGGACAAAAAAAAAGAGTCCTCCTGACTTAGTCCTCCTGACTTTCCTGACCTAGTCCACTATGTAGAAAGGACTGCAGAACTGCAGGAAAAAAAGGTGGGGCTTTTATTATTTTTTCCTATTCTTTAATTTTAGGATTGGCACAAAACAGCAAGAGAATCAAAAGTGAACTCAGGATGTATTGTTATCACAGTTCATGTAAGAAAAAATTACTGTAAAAGTTATCTCAAAACTTGGCAGTAAGTATTAAATAGTAAGAAAACACAGCACAGATCTGACTAAACTTCAAGCAAATGTATTTCAGATATATTTTCATCTGAATGAGTAAAGCTATAGCAAGCATGTCACAATGTAAAACTAAGTTCTATCATCACTATGAAGTTTAAAGGTATATCAGTAAATACATGTGTACATGAAATTTTTTCCCTAGAGAAAAAAAAAAAGGTTTTTTGTTTCTTGTAATGAGGACAGTATTCAGCATATATTATCTTTATGCCTTTAGTTACTGCTCCTTTCTGCCCTCATAGTGCATTTCAGCTCACTCTACACTTACTGAAATTGGAAGCTGAAGGAAAAGAAGATGCATGTTTCACACTCATGACAAGCAAATGCCAAGCACTCCCAAAGGAAACTGGCTTTGCTTATCTGCTAGAAGTACAATTGTTTTTACAAAGGGTTGTACTCCCCGAAGTACAACACCTTGAGGAATTTTCAGAAGAATACTCAAGATGCAGAGGAGGTTAAAAAACAAAGCAAGAGAAGAGAAGCTTTTGAAGGTTTTTGCAGGAATTTCATTTGAGGGTAGACTGAGAACTGTGATGAAAGTAAAGATGCAGTAGCCCACCCTTACAAAATAAGTAAAAAACTTCCTCCCCAAAACCATTGACAAACTTACCATATTAAAATCTAAAAGGTGTTCATCATCATTGGATACTTCCTTTACATCTGCAAGTTCTCCTACACCATTCTCTCCCTTGGCATTTGTATAGCACTCTTACATTGTGTTTGTGGGGGTGTTTCAGAGGCAAAGGAAGAAAAAACAGAATGGAGGAACACTGTTATTTACATTTACCATAAATTAAAGCATCCAGAGAAGTAATCTTGGAATTCACACTCTAGGCCATGTAAACTGTGCTTGTGGGGGTTTTTATGGTCTGACACCCTTAAAGAAATCAGCGTAATACCTCACTGAAGCTTCATCAAATCCTACCTGGATAATCAAATAGTAAGAGAGGAAGCTACTCAATTAATGAAAACACCTAAAATACTAACATGCAAAGAGCAAGATCTGCTTTTTTATGATAAATGGTTCAGTATATTTTTCAATTCTGATACTGCATTGTATTGCACGTAATTCCTATTTCTACACCCATACAATATAGACTGAAACAGTAGCCTGATCCTCACCGAAACACAAAAACCCCAGTTGATGTGAATGGCCGTGATTTCTACTTACCAGAGTAAACTTCTATATATAGTATCAACATCTATCATGTAGATAGATACATATGTAGATAGATACATATGGACCACATGCATCAACACCCATATATAAAACGTACCCATACTGAAAACTGGATAGAGAAAAAGGTTTGTGGAAGAGCAACCTCAGCTCTGAGGATGAAGTCCCGGCCTTGTTTGAAACCCGAGTCCCGCAGAGCACACCCCGGCACTGCTGTCCCTGACAGGGAGCTGCTGCCGCAGTGCCGCGCCTGAGCCGCCAGGGGGCAGCAGCGGCACCGGGCACGGCCCCGCGGCTCTGCGAAGGGACACTGCACAGCCCTCTGGGGACACTGCCCAGCCCTCTGGGGACACTGCCCAGCCCTTCAGGGACACTGCTCAGCCCTTCAGGGACACCGCTCAGCCCTTCAGGGACACTGCACAGCCCTCTGGGGACACTGCCCAGCCCTCTGGGGACACTGCACAGCCCTCTGGGGACACTGCCCAGCCCTTCAGGGACACTGCTCAGCCCT
>VZRM01005888.1:0-42458 GCA_013397955.1 Grantiella picta | reverse complement strand
TTTTTTAAAATTAAAAAAAAAAAAAAAAAAGCAAGTCAAGAGTATAAGCAGGTCTCAGTAAGAAATATGTGCATTTACAGATATATTCAATCATGGAAGCCTTACTCTGTGCTGATTATAGATAGAGGCATCTAAACTCCACAGGCACAATGCTTTATTAACTTCAAAGTCTCTCCCACTGCTGCTGTCACACCTGCACACAGGATAAGCCAGATGAACCCCAGCACGTTACAAGCAAAGCCAGCTTGAGTCTGGCAGGGCAGAACAAGCTGCAGCAGCCTTGCTTCCTGGGCTGAGGCACCGGCAGAGCCCAGCACTGCTCTGGGATGGCTCTGGGACTGAGCTGACACCAGCTGCCTCAGCCCCTCTGTGCTTCTGTCACAGCCCTGATACCCAGAGAGCTGGATCAGGTCACTAACAGCTCCCAGCTCAGTGCACAGTTTTTGTTTGGGAGGGGACAGAGGGCACTTTTAATCTCCATTTTATACAGCTGCAGAAGAGTTTTTTCCTACAGTTGCTTAAGTGTTTCCTAGAAATGCACAGTCTAACCTTGTGAAGTTTTTTGTGAATTAAAGAAACACTCCCCATCAGTAAATACAAAATACCAACTCCAAAATAGCACCCTAAGTCTACCTTTCTTTGTTGGCAACCTTTCCCTTTTAGAACAGGATTTTCAATTTATGTCTCCTTCTCCTCCTCATCTCTAACACATACATACACTTCCAGTGTTTTATGAAAAGCTTTATTAAATTTTCCAGCTGTGACTGGAAGTCTCTCAAACTATTCATATTTCTATTACTTTATTCTTAAGCTGAACTCATAGAGAGCAGGGCAAAACCAGCTGCAATGCTGTTTCACTCCCAGTTTTGCTGCAGGTCGGAGAGAAGACTGATGGGTTTCATTTCTGGTTTTACAGCTAGGCATAGGGTAACTGAGGCTTCTCCTAGACTAATAGATACTAATTTGGAAACGCCATCACCGACTATTTGTACTCCTTCAGAATGCTTGCTGACAAGGGTCATGGCTGACAAGAAGCTTGAAGAATGTGAACACAATAAGCACCAAAGCCTCAGTATGGTCTGAACGAAGATTATCAGAAGTATTACAACTGACAGAAGAAATTGTATTAATCTGTAAGCACATGTTTCTTTGCACCTGTTCTGCAATCCCTTACAACCAGGAAGAATACAACACACGAATAATTCAGAAGTAAAAGCAGCAATGAACCCATTGAGTCCCACTCCAAAAGACCAGGTCCTAATTTTAGTTTATCAGCCACCCAGTGAATATATACTCAGCTCAAGAAGCCAGTCACAAATTAACAAAGGGAGCTGAGTCTAGACTTTATGTTCTTAAAACCTATTTGGCAGTAATCTCTCGTTGAATTTCACTGAAAATATATGTGCAAGGGACTCTATGGGATAATTTAGTGTCTACTCTTGCACAAAGCTGGGATCAAGGATCAATGCACTATTCCTGCATTCAGTCTCATCAAGCCAGAATGTCCACTGCTTCCCTAAAACATAATTGAGCCTTACAGTATGCTCATTCTCTGGTTAGAATTCTTATTCTTCAATTTCCCTTACTGTGATTTAAGGTCATCACATTCAGTTCCTTTGTGTTTACCAGAGCCTATAGAACAACACAGCTTTTCCCTTATCTCCTCTAACTATGAAGACGGCTTCTGCAGAACTGCTGCCTCTGCTCCAAGTCTCTCTTATTTAAGATAAAACACCCCCAGTTCCTTCACTCTGTTTTGGTAAGTTGCAACCTTTGTGTTCTCTCCTCAGGACATCTTTCCTGATACAAGGAGCATGGTACTCCAGTGGAGCAACTCCCCTCTTACAGGAGGGCATTCCTGTTCATGTACCTCAATGCTGCTGTCTTTTGCAGCGTGTCATCCCTGATTTACACTCAACTATCTATCTATTTGAAGATGCTTTTCACATCACTTCCCCACCTGCCACTCCTCCCGTTGTGTATGTAAAGAAGGTTATTATTTTCTGTAGAAATTTTAGTTTGCCCTGCAGGATTGCATTTTATGGTTCAGACACTGCTCCAATTTAACAACCTTTTGATTCTAATTCTGTCTTCCAGTATAACTGCAGACTTTCCCAGTTTGTAATCATCAGAGATTTTCATAAACATGCCACACACTACAAAAAATAATAATCTCTCTTGTCCCCCAGTAAGCCACTGACTGGTATTTTGAGAGTGCAATCTTTCTTCTTCAGTAATACTTGGAAACATTCTATGTTACTCATGCACTTGGGCCATTTACAGTTAACAGTATTTCTTCAGGCAATTTAGGAGGGTCATTGGTTCCATGATCCCTGAGTTTCATTTTCCTCTTTAAAAACAAGATTTGCTTTGTATGTATTTTCAATCTTCCTTATGTTCCCAAACAAGTATTCTAGTAGGCTTTCCTCAAATTAGTCCCTGCTTTTCATGATACTTAGCTGAATATTGCTATGACTAGCTGAAAGAGTGCTATATCTGTCTTTTCATTAACAATGACAATAGATGCACTGATCAATACCTTGGATATTACATTTTCATAGCTTTCCAAGCTTGATAGGTCTGTTTCTCAAATATCTTTCTGTTTCTGATTTACTTCTAGAACTTTCAGGTGTACCAAATCTTTTTTATTTGCTTTGTTTAAACCTTGGGTTTTTTTCCTCATGATTTTTAAACTGTTATTGTGAACTCTATCTTTTTTGAATCCTTTGATACAAGGATTTCCATATCTCTGCAAAATAATGTTTTCTTAATTAGAAGGTTAGAGCTTAAGAGTCTTTGTAGGTATTCTCATCACCTGCCATGATCAACACTTACCAAGGACTACCTGGACCAGTCCTGTCTTAGGTAGCCCCCAAATTAATCACTCCTTTACAGTAATGTCCTTTTGCTTTGTATGTGGATGACTCTACATGCTCTTTTCCCACTTGATTCCCCCAAATTTAAGGCACACAGCAGACCCCTCTGAATTTTGTTTCCCTCTTATCACTACCTGGATTTTTGACAGCTTATCTTCTACACTGCTGACCTCACAACCAATGTTTATAAAGCACTCCCCTTTCCTTCCTCTCTTTGACAGCCCTTTCTAAATGGGCTATGCACTTATATTGCATTACTCCAGTCCAGCACACAACCTCACCAAATCTCATGGCCAATTCAGTCATGAGATCCACAAACACAGTTTTTTTGAGTAAAATTTCCTCCTCCCCAAAACCAGTGACTTAGGCATGTTCAGACCTTAAAACCCCAAAGGTCCTTTTATCTATCTCAAGGACCCAACAGTATAAGCATTCTGAGACAACAGCTGCTGGACTGGAGCCCATATAAAATTTGTTGACAGGAGATGCAGTGTTGGTATATTCACAGGCCATTAACTGGTCCAGATTGTGTACTTACCCACGACTCCACAGCTAAATGGTAGGAGCATTTACTCAGAAGAAATAGGACTGTATTTGGAGAGTTAAGGGAGCTCTGTTTGTAGGGTTTTATGTAGTTATTTGGGTGGCATGTGCTGGTGGTTTTTTGTACAGGTTGTTTGGTTTGGACTTTTTTTATTGTATTTTTTTTGTTTCATTTTGTTGTTGGTTTGATTTTACTTTTTTAATCTTATGGCTCAGTATATAAACATCATTCATGTTTGAAGAAATTCTGCAGGAGCTCTTTGCAAATTCCTGTTGGAAAATACACTGTACTTCTCAAAGAAGTGGTCTAATATAGAAGGTAAGAGGGAGGAAACTGAACCAGATTCTCCTACAGTCTTGTTTATAAATAGGAGGTATTCAGAGATGTGTGTTTGCACAGCGCATATATAACTCCAGTTTAAGTGATGCAAAACAGAATGTGTTACTATTACACTGTGGTTTATATTTGTATTGTCACATCCATTATTTATGCAAAAATATGGGAGATACCTCAGACCACAACTCAAATTTTACATTAGATGATTGAGTTAAACAATTACTTTAATTTCTGTCTTAAGTCAAGCATAGAAACATAGCTTCATTTAAAAAAAAATCTTCACAAATATTGATCTATGCTAATCAGTCAAGACCATAGTGGCTGTTTAAGCTTTATCCCCCATGCATGTATGTAGGATGTCCACGAAAAAAGTTTCTCCTAGACTGTCCTAATTCTAGGTATTTTATATTGATTTTGCTTAACGCTCATGAAAACAAATAATATCACCCTTAAAAAGAAAAAAAAGCTCACACACATCTTTTACAGACACTTAAGCACAATAAGAAATTTAAATAAATGCTCTTGAGCCAAAAAGCCAATTACCTTCAGACTCCAAGTACTGGTGCTTAGAAAAGCCCAGAGTGCACACACCTGGAGACATGGTAGATACAGGGGGACGAGTTAACCCAGGCTGCCTGAGCTTAGGGGGTAATCAAGCTCCCCAAGGCCTCCAGGAAGAGCTTAATTGCAAACCAAACTGGAATCCAGACTGCTGAGAGGGTTGTTGGCCCTTTGCACTTCTCAGTGATTTATCACTTTGAAGCTATGAAAATGCCTACAAAATCATGTGACCTGAGCAACAGAAGCATTAAGTTTTCCTCTTGCACTAAGGAACTTAATAAAATAAAATACCAGAGCTTTTTGAGCTGTTCACTACCAAAAGACCTCTTACAAGCCTCAGAGCTACCACAAACTAAGGTACCACTGTAAACTCATACCAGACACTTTTCTTGAATGGATAAGTGATTGAAGTGAAGATGAAGAATAAGAAGCCTCACAGAGCACTACACATCCAGAAAGAAGATCTGAAAAGGGCTGGTAGGAACTTCAGGCTCTTGCTGTCACAAATAACTGTATCATCATTTGTTCGTTCATTATGCCCTACTGCATGATGAAGTTACATTTCACTTACTCCTGGTAAAAGGCAATTCCAGAATCTGTTCTGACTTACAGTCTAAGTTTATTAATATTTTGATGACTCTTTCTGCAAGGCCTGGCACAAACACAGAAACTTCTCAGACTCCAGTAAAGATCTTTGAAGCCACTTCACCTCTGTTAACAGAGCAGCAGGAAGAACCAAGATGTCTGGAAAGGGTCTGGAAAAATCATAAACTTGATTCTCTTGTGCAAGCAGCAGATATTAATTTACTGATGGGAAAAGAAGCAATTAATTTAAAGGTGGATGAAAGAAGAAACAAATAAGGAAGAAGGAAAATAAGAAAGTCTGATTTTGTTCAACAAAAAGGTGAGCTTTAGTTTTAGCAAGAGGAAGGTTAGCTTGCCTATATATGAGTTAGTGTTTCAAACTTATAATTGAGAAATATGCAATTGCATAACATAAGCTGGGTGCAACTCTTCAGCTGAAAATGAAAAAAACTTCATCAAAATGTAAATACTACAGCTGCTGAGTATGTGCAAGAGAAGGCTGAAGAGGAAAAGAAAACATAAGATGTAAGGAAAAGAAAATGTAACATGTAACTTAAACCTATCCAGACAATATCTCTGGGCTGGCCACAGTACCTCTGGGCTAGAAAATATTTTTGACCTTGATTATTCTTAACTTATGGCTACAATTACCAGAAAGAAAACTCTGAGTTTAACCCATAGTTATACTGAGGCTTTCTTGTAGTACTGTGGTAGTGATGGATATTTTGCATCCATGTTTTATTTCTTTTTGGCTCTACACTGACAAGAGGATGCTTTAATCTCCAGAGAATTAAGCCTTTTTACAAGCCTTTCTTTCCTGAAGTTTACATCCAGTAGCTGAACTCCAAATTCACCTACTTGGAAATAACTATATTGAAAAGACTGGCTTCAGATCTTTTTCTTCAGAATTTTAAAGTATGTTTGAATCAAAATCAGTAATATTTCATTACTCAAAATTTATGCACATTTTAACATTTTATATGTAAATCAGATAACCTAAAAACCTAAGGTAAACAGATTTTAAAGTCACATGAGTGTACACATGCATATATTTCTAAAGGTATGCAAGATGACACCAAAATACCTGAAGATGGTTAATTTTTCACAGAATCACAGAACGACTGAGGTTCAAAAGAACTCTGGAGGTCATCATGTCCAACTCCCCCTGCTCAAGCTGGGCCCAGTAGAGCAGGCTGCCCAGGACCTTGTCCAGATGTCTTTTGAAATCTCCAAGGATGGAGACTCTACAACCTTCCTGGGCAACCAGTGCCAGCACTCGGTCACCCTTACAATAAGCGAGTTTATTCTTATGTTCAGATGGAACCTCCAGTTTCTCTACAAAACTGTATTTTCTAGAGATCTATACAACCACTAACATTTAAACTGAATTGTCACATGACAAACTGCTGGTTATCAGCTGCCAGCTGCAAATTCTGTAATTTTATATATCCACATACCTCTTCATGCTCTCCTGAAGAAACAGGATTATCCTCGTACGTGGGGAAGTGACACCCTGCTTTACAACTGCAAAACCTGCCAGTCTCCTCACGTGGCTCCACTATTCTGCAGTTTACTTTAGAGCTCTCCACCACTCTCCCTTCCAGAGATTCTTTCATACTGCATTCTAAACAGGGATCTTGGTTTCCTACTGGCAACATCCCGGCCGACTCTTCTTGGGAATCCAATGATGTCTGCGCACTCTTCTCCATTCCAGACTTTTTTAATCTGGGAAGGAATTTTCCAGATTCAAGCTCTGATTTTCCATAATAATGCCCTTCTTTTTCTGCATCTTCTTCCAGAGGTTTGAGATCTGCTTGGGGATCCTCAAATACATCTACTTGAGGAGGGACAGCAATACCTCCCTCATCTTTTTCTGACTCAAATTCTGACTCACTTCCACCACCTGGAGAAAGTTCAGATGCAGAAATTGGGCGAAAATGAGTCCTCGGAGAAATCCGTATAGCCCTGTACTGCGTTCGATCAACACCACATATCCTGGGGTGTAAAACCTCACTGTCTGAATCAGAGCACAGAATTGACTTAGGTTTAAAACTAGGGCTGAAAGATGCAATTCCTTCTGGCTCAAACGAACACTCTACATGAAGAACTTGTGAAAATGGATTGTTCAGGTCAAAGGAAGAGAATGAGTATTCAAGCCCTGGTTCTTCGACTTGAAAGTTACCACAAGCTCCCAGTAAGTCTTCATGGAAGATAAAAGAAAAACCCTTATTTAATCCGTTATCTCCACTCTTTGATTGCTCATTCTGTTCAAATGATACAAACGGCCTCCATAATTGCCTGTGGCCAGGGGCAAAGCTATTACCTGGAGTCATAAAAACATCTGTACCAGCTATTGTCACCACATCAGAAGCTGCACATTGCAGTAAGCTCCCCTTTGAGTGACCAGGTGGCACCACTGCCCATTCTCCATCACTGTTAAATGTTTTGAGCTCACCATACACACCACCAAGTATAAATGAGTTTTCTTTATCCTGGTTAACATCCCAGGGTTTTGATGGTGTCGTATAGTCACCACCATCTACTTTTGATAAATCATTTGAGACAAAGGCTCTCTTCTCTACATTCTCCTTTTGACCTTCCCAAAGGTGATACTCTGATCTTTGCACTGCTTTATTGGGTTCCTGGAGGGTTTCAACTTTTGCTTCTGTATCCAAACAGCAGCAATAGTTATTTACATCAGTTGAAAACAATTCATCTTCTATTCCTTCTATTTCTACCACCGCAGCAGAATTTCTGTCTGTCATATTTGTCCAAATATCTTTAATAACCCCTGAGCTGTAGCCATCTCCATGTGGACTGCTTTCCCTACACCCCTGTGTAGTTTCATAGTCTTTACTTTCTGCTTTTTGTTCTAGCTGAATACCACAGACAGATTCTAGCTTAGATTTCTTTTTGAAAATCAAAGTGGGCATTTCTCCTAAAGTTCTAGCTTGTTGCTGGCAGGTTTCTTCTGGCAGAAAATCTAGAATTTCTTCATCTACATAATTCGAAGACACTCTAGGAACTACATAATTCATATCTTCTGCATTAAATTGCGTGGATTCTTCATATGGAATATTTAAAGTCTCATTGTCTGAACGTGTTTCTTCCGAGTGTGACCATGGACTACAGGTTCTTGTTGAAAGATTAGAACAGTGTTCATTTTCATCAAAGGCACTATTTTTGGTCCATATTAGCAATCTAGACTGTGTTTTCCCAAGAATATTAGCAGTGCTACTAGAATCTGCATTTTCATTTCCCAAGTTGAGTGTTTCAAAAGAAAATGGTAAAACAGAGTTACTGCATTGCACTTCAAACACTGAAAAACAAGAGTTTATACCAGACCCTTCATTTATATCTGAAAAGAGCTCTTGATTGCCAGCAAGCATGTGTGAATTAAGCATTGTGCTGTCAAGGATGGGGGAGAATCTGATTGGAGAATCTCCTCCAAAACTTTCCCCATCTGCATCACCAGAACTAGAAGATGAACAGCACTCCCAAAATTGAGCTAAATTACTAAGATCTTGCAAGAACCACCCTTCAGCACCAACAGAGCTGGTCGAATCAGTCCATATTGCACTTTCCCCTTGCAACTCCATTCCATCTAACACTATGCAACATTCTGCCTCAAAATCAGTTTTTTCTTTACTCTTCTGTCGAATCATATTTAAAATCCGACTCTCCCCTTGCATCGTATCTGAGGCACCAGGATCCAACATGGATTGATCAATATCCACTTCATAGAAGTGCGTTAGTTCTGACAGATGAACATCATCTAAATATTTGTCGTCCTCTGGTTGAGAACATATTGAGGTCCCAGCGAGGTCAATATCCTCATTTAGAACTGCAGGCATTTCTACAAAGTGACCATCGATGAAAGTACCTGCTGCGAGGTATGTTTTATGAATATTATTGTTGCTAATACAAAGACCATGCACTGATTCAGACAACTCTTCTACAGCCTCTGATGTTACTCCACATATATCTTCTCTGTTGCGGTACGTAGTCTCCAGCTTGCTTTTCCTGCTAAGAGGAACAAAGTACTCCGTAATCGGCTCAGTATACCACAAGGGCTCTTCTTTATATTCCTTTTCATTTCTGCTGTCTAAATACAAATCTTTTCCATCACTACCGCCAGCTTCTTTTCTTCCAATTTCTTTTAATGGCCTTTTACCTCTTTTGCACAGTTGTTTGATGGACCCGCTGCTGCTGCTGCTGCTGCTGCTTCCGCTGTGGACTTTTCTCTCAGCCTTTTCACCAGATTTCACTGACAGCCTGCTCTGCCCATTACGCCCTTTTTTATTCCGAACCTCTCTTGTTTTGTGTCTTACTTTAATACATTTCATGGATGCCTTGTATTCACCTTGATTACCACTAGAACTTGAGCCAGCCTCACTGGATCCAGATGACCAAGAGCGAGGACGCATCTTTCCCTCAGACTTATGCCGGACTTGCTTTTTGTACAAAACAGGCTTCTCTTCAACAGTGTTGTTACTAAACTTGTTTTCTTTCTCGTTTTTACTTTTCTTCTGCTGGGTTCTTTCCTGTACAGTGGCAGATGCTTTATTACTTCTGTCTTTAGTTACTTCACTTTCACTATTGCAGTCCTTCGGAGAAGATGTATCCGTGCTAGTTGGTGGAACAGTGGATGAAGATGAGGAGCTAGAGTAAGAGCATACTTTGGATTTATTCCATACAGTCATAATTTCCTGCAGGCAAACTGGCTTTTCAGAAAGAGGAGGAAATGCTTCATAGTACCTGAAAGCAAAACAAAAGGGACATTCGGATCGTAGTGATTCAGACAAGCATTAGGATTAGACAGTATTACTAAAAACACAACAAAACACTAACAGTCTAATTGCTAAAAATCTAGTTTGCACTACATATGCACGTGCCACTCACTGCACTATTTGAATTATATTAAAGAGAAAATTAAAATTAGCTTTAAAAGTACTTAAATTAATATATGTTTAGAAATATATTGCATACAAGTAAAACAATTCCCTTTTCAGAGACTACTAAACCTCACTGCAAAGAGAAATTGTGTATGCTTACAACAGTGAATGTCTGGCTCCAGGTTTATTATATAATGTAGCAATTCACTACAGTCTTCTTAAACATATTTGATTTAGATTATAAATGAAGAAGTCCTGAATTTCAGTTAGTTCAGTCCTGAATTTCAGTTTTTAAAATTCTCATTTATTAAATGAGACATTATCTGTTAAGTTCTACATAGTTTGATCATCCAGTTATTAAGAAAAAGCCCCTAAAAAAAGATTATTTTTTAAGTAGTTTAAGAATTTAACAGCTTTATGTAAGAGGTACGAGATTAAAATATTGTTTTCTGCAACATTTAAAGTGGTATGTGTTTGGCGGTAGAGAGATTTATACTGAATCACATCTATTTCAATGAAAACCTATTAAAAATTTTAACAGTCATTTACGTTAAATGCACATTAGCACAATCAGTTCCCTGATTGTGAAGACATATCATCCATTTAGTAACAATTCTACTAGGCTGTTGCTGTTATTAAGAGATACAGAAGCAGTTGTATCTCCAAGAGAGGTCAATGATAACAGTCCTGGGTACTTAAGTACTTGGTAACTAGGAAATCATGTTGGTTATCAAGAGTTTAAAGGTTGTAACAGAGTTTGTTTGCCATTTCTGCAATAGAACACAGCAATTTCTGAATCCAGGAAACTGATTATTCCCTCCCTGCAAATCTACATGTCAATTAATGCTGTTTTAAAGGTTTTCATCTGGTTGAATTAGTCTTTGGGAAACTGAAATAAAGCAGAGTTCTCTATATAGTCAAATGAAGGCAGTCAGGACTTTGACAGAAATTAATCAAATTAATCTAGACTGTGGTACCAAGTGTTTATATTTAAAATATACAGAATTAACAAAAGAAGATGGCAGGAAAAGAATATCCAGAAAACTGAAGATTCCCCACTAAGTTAACTTCATTGCATTAAAATATGGGAATAAAGAGAGAAAAGCATCTCATGATGATAATAATAATAATAACAACAATAAAATGCATACATTTCTACTTGATCCTTTGCTGTGGGAGATAAATCAGTCTCAGGAGTCAAAGAGCCTTCCAACTTTTTGTGAATCTTCTCCTCTGTTTTGGAAGAAAATTCCAAATGCTTAACCGAAAAATCCTAAAAAGCCAGTATACTTTATAACAGTATTTAACAAAAAGCACCAGAATGTATACCTGTAACAGTAGTAAAATTTCCATCAAACACTGTAAGTAAGACAAAGAAATTAAAAATTACCACCCAAGATTCAAGCTTTTCACAGCTGTCCATTCCTGCAAATCTGACCGAATACAACTGGCCAGCAGTTCCATGCAACCTCATGGCTAGTTATGCCCCACTAGAAGAATTCCTGCTGAATGTTTAATTGTTTCATATCCAAATCCTTATCTCATTCTTGTATTGCTACAGACACAAAAAACATTTCTTAAAAAATCAACTATTTAACTAAATGTTTTTATCATTAGCCACATCTAACTTCTCATGTGCTTCACTAAGAGGAAATATCCTCGCAGTAGTTGCTGTGCTTTGAGTGGATGTAAAGGCATATTTCCTGTGTGAGAGGTGACTCTGAAGATTTTCTAATTCCTTATATTAAAACCTTTAAAATATAAAAAGAAAGTGATACATGCTATTTTTTAAACTTTTTTCTAAATAAATGCTCAACATCACCTTGGCTCAGGAAGAAACTACCACATCACAGCATTATGAAATACTAAGATGACTACAGTCTAAATGAATCAGTAATGATTACAGTTTAAAAACAAAAAAAGGGAATGGAAACAGCTAAAATCATGCTTTAAGCAGGTAAATGTTTATCTCTCATTTACAGCTACTCATACTACATGATAAGCATATTAATTTTACTCTAAGTGTCCAAGGCTGCTGCTGTGTGCCTGAACAAACATTTATGTGAAGTGAATTTTCACTGGAGACACAACTTCACATTACTCTCCCTGTTCTAAACTTGACAACATAAAGTGCCCATTATCATTCCCCTAAAGCCCAGAAATTTTATGTAGTAATGGTTATTTGGCTGCTTTTCACAGGAATAGTTACCACATAATTATTTTGAGGCAAATCTACCCTTTGCAAGCATCAATACACAAAAGGAACAGAATCAAGCCTACTTTATTATTTTGGTAAGGAGGGGGATGTTGAATTTGGAATATTTACTAAAAAAGCAGGCATAGCTGGATATAAACAGTTATAGCTTTTCACGAAGAAAACTCCATTTGTCACTGGCTGTGTCTTGGGTAAACAAAGCATACCAGTACAAAATTGCCTAAATTGTTTGAATGAAATTATTCAAATGCATTTTAAAACTGCATGGCTTGTACTAAAAGCTACTGAAATAACAGCCTACTCCCCCACATCCACCCCCATCTCAGAATGTTGCACAGTTGATAAATACAATACATGGCCTCAGAAGATTAAACCTCACCTTGCTTACTCTGAAGGTCTTTCAGTTTGGAGCAAAGCTCCTCCACTAATGTTTCAATCCCAGAGCTCTGCATGACAACAAAACCACAAGGGAAAAAAAGAAGAAAAAAAAATAGAAAACATAACTTACTAAAAAAAATTTTAATTTCATAGAAATATATCAATATAGTAAACATATCTCAGCAAATATATTGTTCTTTTTTGCATGGTAGCTACACATGAAAAAGCAACAAAAATTATTACTAGGTATAAATCCAATCCCATAAATACATTAATTAGAGGTCCAAATGATTCCATAAAACATGAAGATATATTCACACAGAGGTTTCAAACTGTAAGTCACATTGCTGCATTATTGGATATCCAAGGCTTTGCAAACACTGCGTGTCACATTTACTGCATGGCATTGCTGCGGATTTAATGAAGAGTCTCAGGATAGAAGTTCAATCAGCCACTGATCACTAAGATGCATTTCAAAAAGCTGAGCCTGATCCTTTTGGCTGCACAATTTATACCTGTGGGAAAGGGACTCTTAAAAAGATACAGAAAATCAGGCATGAAGGTGGAAAGGAGAACAGTAGGAAGGCATATATGCATAGGTGGCAGACAGGGAAAGGAAATGCTTCCACAGTATCTATGGGCAAAACCCATCCCACAGCCTTGCTAGTTTACAGTGCCCAGGTATATTTTCCTTTTAAACATTTCGTTGTTAGCTCTAGAGAGCAGAAGGAAAAATAACCACCTTCTTCATCTTCCCTGTAAGCCTCTATTTTACTCCTTTATTCCTGTACATAAACACTGAAATACTGAAAATAAACACACACACAAAACAGTCCAATATATTAACCCCATACTATTCCAATGGAAAAAATGTTGAATTCCAGTCAGTGAAATACTAAACACCAATCTACAGCCTGAAATTACCATTCCTGTAGGAAGGAAAACTACATGAGGTGGGTACTGTGTAGATATTCTTCTTCTCATTAATTCGATGCTCAGGAATTGTGCTTGGAGATTACACTTCACACTTTCCATAATGGCAAGGAGAGCTGGAATCACAGCTAAACACAGCAATCTGAAACAAGTGAGGAGGGTACAAATGGCCCCCTGCACGTCACCCTACAGCTGGGAGTGGTAAAGAGAGAGGACCATGCAGCTTATTGTACTCCGTGCAGAGTTTCCTCAGTATCAACTCTGTCACAGTTGGAACTCCAGTTCCAATCGTACATGGAGAAACTTACACAAACCCCCATGAAAATTATCTCCTCTTCTGAATTTAACGTGATTTAATTGTGCATATAGTCACGGCACATGTTGTCTCTCCAAAGGTGATGCCGATCAAGTATCAGGTTACAGAAATGCACAGAAAAGAGTTTGATTTCATGTGTCACCATAGTGGTATAAAGATTGCATTTTCCCAAGATCTAAGAGTTTTTCATCTCTCTTGATTAGTGTCCAGAAATTGCTGAGAAATGTGAATATATGTTGCTAAAGCACAAGAAAATATTATGAAAAAGAGAATACTAATTTATACAGTCATACTAGCTTGTTTAATTCACTGTCAGAAAAACACAATTGACAAATCATACACTGAAGCTATGATTTACATGCTAACTTCTAAACTTTAATTATTTGCAGCCAAGTGAGAAAGAAAGCAATTTTCTATTCCTCACTGCATTGCTGCACTGAAGTGCTAAATATAAACCTTTATGCCACATACTTAACTGAGGATGACTTAGCAATATCAAACTTCAGAAGGCATCTTCTGTATCAGTAAATTTCCCAGTAGAACTTAAATAACTTAGCAAGAACCAAGCAGGACAGTAATGTGGATGAAGCTATGTAGTTGCAATAATTTGTCACTTTATGCCTATAACACTCTTGACTCCCCCTCCTCCCCGCAAAAGGTCAACAGAGGAGGAGCTGGCCTTGGTTTTCCTTAGCTCCCTGAACTGTCTAATCAAACAGGCACCTGTAGCAAACTCTCCAAGAAATACAGATTCACTTTCTTAACTTAATTATAACATCATGCCAAAAAAATGCCCCAAACTAGCCACGACATGCTTACCATTACACCGAAGAAGTGAAAACTTTTGGAATCAAATGCTTCATTTCCTCCTGTACCATGAAACTAATACTTGAGTCAGCTGACGTGCCGCCCGCTGTCCTGCACAGCGCTGAAGGAGACAGCGCTCGCTTTAAAAAAGGGGGGGGTGGCACCCGCTGGGCAGAACGCCACGTTTCTGGAGACCCCCTGCTCAACTTCTTACTGCAGTACAGCAAAATGTGCTGCAGACTTCATGAAACAAATGCCATGGCAGTTTTTTTCATATATGATGCCGGTGTTCTCAGAATATGAGATTTAGTTACTTTTTTTGTTGTTTACGTTAATGCATTGTAGCTGTAACAACCCCACGACCAGAAAGGAACATGTTCCAGGCACTGGCTTGGTTCAACAGGACACAACTAGCTAACAAAACTAGCTGATCTGCTTGAAGTACTTTGTTTATGTTCAAATTTAAAGACAGACCCCATACAGTACAAATACTGGAGCACCTTATAAACATTTTGAAATATGGAAGTTTTAGTGCCCACTTATGACTGGTTTCGTAATTCCATCATGAAAGGCTTAGATCTCAATTTTGTCTGTCCCAGATTTTTACTAACCTGTTTCTCTCATCCAAATTACAAAGGGCAGCACATAATTTTTTAATTCATATTTTTCATTTTGCATAACAGTATTTACTGGAGACCAAACACATTTTATTCTGTTCTACTGTTTTTAACAAATTTCTCTTCCCCTGCTTTAATGTACATCCAGTTTCACCAAAAGTTGTTCTTTTTGGCTTTTTATCAGCTGGCTGCAGCAAGGGAAGGATTACATAAAGGATAGGTGTTATGTTACTGGCATAGGAATGGTGGTGCTAACAGATAAATTAAGCTTCTGAACTCACCCAGCATGAGCAAGAACAGTCATTCTGACTGCTGGAGTTACAGGACTCCAATAACCACTGTCTTCCTTACTGACCACCATGAGCCTATTCAGAGCCTAATTAATGCAGTTCAGCATAATGAAGAATGAGACCAATTAAAAAAAAATAGCAAAGTTCATACACATTTTTGTACATAATTGTAAGTATGTTAGTTTTGACTTTTTCTTGAGNATGTCAAATCTTAAAGGCCTTTTGAACACACTCTGCCTTGGAAGTAGAACAGTCAGAGATGACAAGCTCATCAGCTTAAAGCAATCCAATTGCTTTCCCGTGTACATCCACACCTCTGTATAGATGCAGAAAATGTTCCCAGAAGATATTAAATCTACAAGTTTAGTTACTTCAGAAACACGTTTATAAATTTGAAATATTCAGTTAAACTGTGAACCATGGAAAAACCCAATATTATATGCACCAAACTGAAATCCACAAAAACCATTGCCTATGTTCACTGTGGGCACTGGCTTTTATGTTTTTACAGTTTTGAGTAAGAATCTGTAACACTAGCTTCTCCCATATTCTTGGCAAATCACTTGAGTTCTTGCTGATGTTCATCTCTGCTAGGAGGTTACCTCTGAATTTTGCAAACAAACACAGCGCAGCAACCATCCAGAAAATTTAACAAGTTTTTCCTGAATTTGACCATGAACAGCACCACCATTATTTCACATAGTTAAACTATAATACTGAGAAGAGGATTTTTCAGTAAAATTTTTCATTTTCACTGAGCTTTCACCTCTTCCCATCACCCAGTAATGATATCTCATTATGGATCTCATATTTCCAATAAAAAAATGCCAAGCAAACATATACTTTGTCCAGCAGATCTTCACATATGTAATAGCCAAGTCTTCTGGACAAAAAAAGGAAAGCAAAATTCTGATAGCCAGTACTTAGAATAAGATTTCCACATCTGATGGACCTAAATGTATACCACAAAAACCGAAAAATTCCATCTGATTGTACAACTCAAAGGGAAGTGTTGTTTTGGGGGGGTGAGGTGGGGTTGTTTGGGTTTAGGTTTTTGGCAGGTTCAGTTGTTTTGCTTCTAGTCTAACGTAAGTTAAAAGCTTCCTCCAGAAGCTTTGAAATGTGCAGTGTAAATATTTACTAAATATGGCTTGTTACTTCAGGCCTGTAAGATATGGGGAAAGGTCCTTGCTCCTCTTTAAGCTTTCTGAAAAGCAAAAGCATTACAGTTCCTTCTACTTGAACAATTAAAATAATCACTCATTTGCTCTTAGGGTTTTGAGAGCTTTCTAGCTTACACTTTCAAAACAAATCCTCATTTCCCTTTCCCAAACATACAGAATTGTTTAGGTTGGAAAGCAGCTCTGGAGATCATCTAGTCCAACCCATTGCTGAAACAGGATAATCTAGAGACTATTGAGACTCCTTTCACAAAATACAAGTTCAAACAATCTAGAAATTAAAGTACATCATTATATTCATAGTTTCATCGATTTAACAGGCCACAGGGCTCTCCTGAGGAGATGGTACTCTGACTGCATCAGGACTGTTTTCTTGGCATGCCTCCTGTCACCAAGTACAGGATTAGGGAGATGTTCTATATGAATCAGCTGTTAAGCCACGTGAACCGAGTAAGGCACAAAATGTGATTCACTGCAACCACACATCTATTTCTATATTTTGTAGGATGATGAGAGAAAGTTCAAAGTCTAGGTTTTCATTTTTTAACATTCTGACACAGTATAATTTATCTGATTACAAGCACTTTCACAAGAGGTGCTCAAGAAAGACTAAATAAAGGACTAAAAAAGTATCTTGGCCCAAGATCAGCACTATGTGAATAAATGAATAAATAAATCAATCCGTCAAAACAGCAGTATTCCAGGGGTGTTCAATCCAGGTAGAGTTTGAAGGAATAAAATAAGGTTCCATCTTGCATTATGGGATTTTCCTCCATCATAATAAGGTGGATGACACTAAGAAACATTTAAGAGTATTTACTTGTTAAACCTTTTTGACCCTTTAGTAGTAAGAATGCAATTAAATATTTATTTGTTCACTTGAATACATAATGATTTACAACACAGATATTGGACCAGTCAGAGAAACAGATTCTATTTATTAACTTCTCTTTTTGGGGATTGTGAATACTTGACCTAAAGTAATCTTCAATAAAGGTGTGACCCCAGAATATCAGTTTCCAATGAAACTGACTTAATATCACAAAAATCCAAGCCATTTCAAGACACATGAGAGCAATAGCTCTCCAACAAGAAAATAAAAATACTTGCTTGCAACTCTCTCAATCTTGTCTTTGGTATTAAAACAGCATTAGGAAAATTACATATCTAGCATATAGCTAAGATCAGGCTCAGATTTCACAGCTGTAATTCACCACTTCACACAACACCTTCTCAGAGAGAGAGAGATAATAAATAGCACATGTTATTTACTAATTCTAGATAAAAGAGATCATCTGCCAGCTCAAATTAACTTCAAATGAACATGCTATCCCTAAATGTAGGTTACTAGAGCAGCTAATCTGACTTCTGTTATTTAAAACTTAATTCTTTTAGCTCCCGCCCATCACAGGCTACACTGAAATAGAAGTTATCCTCCTAAGAAAGGATAATTCCTCACTAGAAACTATTCTTCCTGATTATTATTCATCACTTACAAACAAACATGCTGACTTCGAAGCCACAACAGACTTGCTATTCTTGTAAGCAGTGCTGCTGTGACATTTCACTTAATCACAATACTTCAGCTTGTGGATGCTAAAATGTTCTTATCTGTATTATCAATGAAATAGGAGAAACTTTTAAAGTGTGTTCCCACCAATTATGCAAAAGCTCTTTTCTGCATCAAATGAAATGCAGGAAGGACACTTGAATTTTCCTCAGCAGGTACTCTGCCAGATTCATTCAAGTTTGCTTGTGTGCATGATAAGAATTCAAAATGGAACCCAACTCAAAATTCTGGTGAAAATTATTCATCTACATTAAGGAAAATTATAATCTAATAATACTGCTCTGTGATGGAACAAAAGGCGTTATTCAGGAGAGCTCTGTAACCAACTCCCCTGGCATTTTCCTGGCCATGTCTGTGTGTCTGAAAGACTGTGCAGCTCCTCCCACCAAGAAATGCATACGCCAACTTCCCTTCTGTCCCAGGCTTATCAGAGAGCTGCTGCAAGGACAGAACTGCCTTGCCCCAGTTTGCTTCCATTTTCGTTGGAAGTACTTTCAATCACACTGAACACCTACTTTCAAGCCTCCAAGGCAATCATCTCTACTATGGGAAACACTTAATGCTACGAAGCAACTTTTGTGAAGACTAAGCTCCCACAAAGAATTTCTCCAATTCCGTATGTACCTTTTCTATATTGAGAAGAGGTATACAAAACATGGAATAATTAAAACTTTTGTCAACCTCCATTAATATTACTGTTACAGACAGTGAAGCAGCTTCAGTAACATGACAAATCAGATATGTGGTACTATGAATATCTGTTTAATGCCAAAGTCATAAAGAAAAAGGAATTGATTTATTGTAATTTATTCCGTGATGGTTTACCTTTGCAAGACAAATTACTTCCGTTTCCTTTATATCTGAAGTTATTTTTAAAATTCTTTCCTAAATAGTGCTGTGCATTCTAGAAACAGCTAGCATATCCCTTTCCATAAGGACAACTGGATACAACCCAAAAGAAAGATAATATTCATTGAATTTGTGAAGTGTTTTGGCATTTTCTGGTGAAAAGCTCTGAACAATCATCCTCAGACACACAAAAATGCTTACTACTGAGCTAGTCAGGATATATGCTTCAAGAACCATTACAGCTGTTTTGGAACCTTAACTTCATTTATTTTGCTTTAATAAATTCAAATTTTCAACATGCACCTTCCTGTTGTGTGAACATGGCTTTTACACTACTTGCTTCATTCTTGTGCTGTCCCATACCTTTATATTAATACTCTTGTTCATGTCACTTCTAGTTATACAAAGATGTGTAATTTAAATCATTTAAGAAACTACTGAATGTTTACAACCTGATTCCCTGGTATCCCAGTGTAGTGGTCAGTGTGTTATTGCCTAATTAATATTGGCTTACATTAGAGAAGCAGGGAACAGCAGGTATAAATCAGTGGTTAAAATGAATTTTAAATCATCTATTAAACATGCCATTCTACTTAAGAAGAAAAGAAACACAGTTCCTGTGCTAAAACCTCCACAAGTCCTTTTTCCTCGGTTCTTACCTATTACTACTGCAAAGTGCAAGGTAGATTATGCAATAGTGTCTTGGTCTAACTGGCACACAGATATCATAATCTTCAGAAAGAGGAATATTTGGCCAGAGTAACCCATCAATAAAAACATGCTCAAATGTGTAATCATAACCAATTGATTCATTTGGCCTGATAAGGAGATTATTTCTTAAAAAAAGGTTTATGTGCAGATCTGCACTAACTGCATGGATGCCCCACCCTCTGAGCAAACTGGTCCAGTGGGAGGTATCCCTGCCCATGGCAGGAGGTTGGAATGAGGTGATCTTTAAGGTTCCTTCCAACCCAAACCATTGTAGGATTCTATGATTCTATAAAAGTTTGACAGTTCTGCACTTCAAGTAAGAGAGATGACAAATGCTCAGAGAATTTCAACAAAATCTTATTTTAGACACATCTCAAGTTTGTGCTGAAAGCAAGGCACATTTGGGAATAAAATTACCATTTAAAATTTTTAACAAAACTGTTCACTAGAGCCAAACTCATTCCTCTATGTGCTCCCATACAATTACACAAGTATCAGAAGAGTTATATTCCCCCCTCATAACTCAAAGTAAGCAAAGCCAACGCTCTATGCTATTAGCAGGCCCACACCTGAACACATTTAAGAGAAATTACTGTTACAAAGTTTCACTGATTATGTTTCCATGTTATCCCCAAGCCGCAATTTCTTAGTGGGATGGAGGGCACTGTGTGTTCTTGTCAAATATATTAGAGCAATTCTCTTTCAAAACACACCATGGAACCTATCAACCAAGACTAGCTCTTGTTTTAATACGTTGTACACAGTTCCATGCAGCAGTTAGCAGATTTTGAGAGCTTGCTTGGTTCAGAATGGACCACATGGCCTGAACCTCATTATGACATGCCTTGGGAGATCAGCAGCATTAGACTATGAGAACATCTCAGGATGTGCTGTGGAACAGCTTAGGTAAAGTAGCCACAAACACTGGGAGAAGGAAAGAGTCTTGGAGCCCTGATTTCATCAGTGCAGAAAGTAAGATGCATTGGAAGTTATCTCCTTTGCTCACTCTTAAGAAGTCGTCACACATTTCAGCAGAAGGGCACAGCAACTGCTTTAACTGAAGCTCTGGCACCATGCTGGGGTGCAGCTTCATGTGTCACACTGCAAGTGTTCAGTGAATTAAGTGCACTCCATAGGAACCTCGACAGCACAGCTGGAGTCCTGCTCGCTCTACTGAGCAACGCAAATTTTAGCACAAAACTGGTCAGGTGAAAGCTAATTAAGCTTGGATTTACGACCAGTGGAGAGGCAGGTAAGTAATTTCAATATTATTATGAAGAAATATATCTGTTGAAAAGTGTTACAGGTTATCAGTCTCCATAAATAACCTCAAATTCCAACCTTGCTTACAGTATCCACCTTGTAAAAAGTAACACGTAAATTTCTAAACTCTTAATTGTTAAATAAATTTCTGAGTCTCAAAGATACTGCCTTCTGTCTTTTTACTGACAGTAACAAGACAAGTAATGACAAGTTTCATTATTCAAATACAAAATTATTTAGACTTTCAGAATTAATATGTTTTAAAAAAGAAAAAACAAAAAAACACCTCAAATTGCACATTAACAAACTGATCTGTGTTTCAGATAGGAATTACAAGCAACAACAACCAACAATAACCATAAAGTTATCTGATGTTGACAGATCAGCCATTTTTACTTAAAATTTGAGCCAGTAATTTCAGGATAAAATTTCTTACTTCCATCAAAGGACTTTTACATAAATATTTCCCAGTCCTAAACATTATTTTTTTTAGCCAACATTTCATTGACCAGTTAATTGCAAAACAACATTTTAAAATTTCTTCCACACTTCGGCAGGATAAAAAGGAAGATAAAACCTCTACTCAAGGTCAATATTAACAAGCTTTTTAAAATTTGAGCAATTCTTCAGCATGTATTTAAACTGCTATTTATTCGAATGTTTCCGAAAAAACAAACTTTACAACTCCAGTAAGAATAGCAATTGATTGCCATATTAAAGTACTTGTCTTAAAAGTTCTTCTCACCGTCATTCTGTCTCCATTTTCTGGCAAGTTGCAACATACTTACATCTTTGCTCCTGACTGCATCAAGAGCATCTGCAGCCGAAGACTCATTCATATGAATATAGTTTGAGACACCAAAATGCTTGTCACACAAAAAATACTGTCCTCAGAATGCATATACATTAACGATTTGCATTCTTACATATACCAGATGGTATCTGTCAAAATCAGGCCTCCCCTCGCAAAAGCTCTTAGTCCACAACAGGCTCTGCCATTGCAAAGACACAGTGAGGCAGAGCAGCTCCTCTGACTCTTCTCCATCATGTAGGAAATGTTTTAGAAATAAACACCAAACTGTTGGCTTCTTGAAGTCTAATGTTTGTTTTCAGCACCATGAAATTAAAACTAGAACCTTGGATTTCTGTCTCAGATTAATGTTTTACAGCATTACTCTTTTCAATAAGAGAGGAAAAACGAATTCAAGCAAAACTAAGCAACCAAACGAAGTATGCCCTAAGAATGAATACTGTGGAAATGAAAATCCACAAGAGGCTATTTCAAAATATTTGTTTCAACCACTAAACAAAACAGTATTTACTGCTATCAAGCCAATTTTCTCATAATCCATTTCATGACTTCCTCTCCCCACAAGCACCTTTTTGAAGCGATCACCCAATTTTAAGGCTTTTGATTACTGGTAAGGGGAGGAGGTAGACTGCCTGCCATTTCTCAACATATTACTGGTTTAAGTAATCAAATGCAAAAGTCAAAATTACATTACCCAGATCTCTGTAACTTCCTTATAGAGTTAGAAAAGTTGCTATTGACCCTCATTACCTTTTCATCCTCTGAGCACTTCTCTCTCTAAAACAGATGAGGCTGCAAAATCCTAAAGTCTTCATTGAATTGTCACCCTGTTTTAGGTCTTTTGACTGTGTTTGTTTGTCTGTGCCCATATACACATGAGTATGTATGTTCAGTCTACAGGCACATACAGGGTGAACACTATAATCACTTCACTTAAATACAATTTTATTTAAACATATTTAAGTTGAAATACACTAAGACTTTTTCCCAATTACTCCCAGTAAAGGAGCTCAAACTTCCTTGCTTTGCACCAATACTGAGGTTGAAAGAAGAGGTTAGGCTGGAAGAGCAAGTGTTCCATACCCTTGTGAGCACATTGGCATTTCTGTATCCACCCACTTTGAAAACACAGAAGGACAGCAAAACTATAAACACAGTCCATAACTGCCCACATGGACTATTTATCAGACCACTTGCAAAAAAGAGCATCCTAACACATCTGCGTCATTTGACAACAAAAAAACCCTCTACAGGTAAACATTTTTCAGATGATTCAGGAAACTATTTTTAAAAATTCAAGTGGCACTAGAAAAAAAGTATTTATTTGTATCGCAACAATTTATATAAACACTCCTTACACATAACTGATCTTCAGTTTCAACTGCAGTTCACATAGTTGACAGTTCTTTTTGTAGAGACGAAACCATGAACATTCCATGGAGCAGCCTGAATGCCTCAGCAGAAATAGTATTTTAACATTATCTTTCACAGTCCAAAATCTACTGATTATTCCCATCATACCAGCACACAAACTTAAATACAAAAACCCAACAACATAAGAAATGTGTTTGAAAAAGTAGAAATAAAAGATATCTTAGAAGTTATTCAAAGGATTACTAGCATTAAAGCATGATGACCCTTCCCTTTAACTCTAGGGGAAAAAATAAAACAAGTCTGTATTTCTTTCATGCAACGAATGTTAAGCTACCTACAAAGCAGCTTTAAGTAACAACTTTTTTTTAAAGGTTTAAAGATTCAATTCTGTGACTGAAAATAGATTATATAAAAATTATGACCTGCAATTTCATTAATGACAACAAATGTGCAAGCTTAATTGTCTGAGCAAGCAACAGAAGTCAAAATAGCTCAGAAATAACTCAAGTCTACAGGCTGCAGATTATAGGTTAATGTTGAACACTAAAAATCTGACAAGGTGATAGGGGTCAAAGGTGAAGTTACTTTTCAACCTTTCAGATCCCATGTACTTTTATTCTCTCAAAACTGTAGCTGAATAGTTTCTTCCCTTCTTCTTCTGTTTTAGATTATTAATAAATTCACCTCCTTCCTTGTGCTCTGCGACTATATTTCTCTATATAATATAAATTTAGCTCTAAGTGATGATCCTTGATTTTCAGCTATGTGGAGATGAATCAAGAGAGTAATTTCTAAAGTTAAAAATCAATCATCAGTATTCCTATGATCTATGCATGAGACCTAAATTATTTTGTTCATAAAATGAGTATACAAAGACAAACATATTGTCAAGGAAGACATTATTTCTTGCAATTATTTCTCCATATTTGTTTCATATTTAAATTAACTTCTACGGTAGCTAGAGTGCTGACCTCAATATTCTCTAACTATGAGAACAGAGCAAATTACCAACAAAATTGTATTTTGCATCACTTTGTTAGGAAAACAAGTAATGGAAAAATGGGAGTTCAGAAATCTCCAAGTTAGTCAATTAGAAATTTAGTAACTGAACAAATACTCAAGCAGCTTCACAAAGAGGGAGCCAGAACATGATGGTAATGCCGCTGAAGGGGTGGGAATAACCACCAAATCACCCCCACTTCCTTGATTCTTCCACAAGCCTTGCTGGAACAAGTGTCCGAGTCACCAATCTGACCAGGAAACCTCTCTGGGTTAACATTTCCTCCACCCCAACCAGGTTAATCTCAGGAAACTGATTCACTTTCCCAAACCAGTTCTCCACATAACCACCCAAATGCTTGTGCAAGCACAAGCTATGACTAGGAAGGTGTGTGGAGCAATAATGCAACCAGGCTGCAGAGGTGGGGCAGCTTCTTCTAACAGCAGTGACAGACCAGTGGATTTGTAGCTCTGTAAACTAAAAAAACACAGTTTCTCATTTCTGCTGTCTCAAAAAATCTCCCTGGAGAGCTTTCTTTGACTTGTGCTACAGACTATTTTTTGCTTTTTAAACATTGCCTTCAACTGCCTCTCCCGTTGTCAACTTTTCTGCTCAGCTACATGACATCTGCTGTCTCTGTTACCTTCCTTCAACCTGCTGCCTTCACCTCTCCTCACCTTCTCCAATCAGTGCACTTCAACTCCACTTCCATTCCATCATGTAATCTGGAAAGTGAACATTTGCTACTACACATGGCTTTTTATTTAGGAATTCTGGATTACACATGGAGCATGCACAGAGCAAGATGGCTTTCTGCCCAAATATTCCAGTCCCTTCTATTCACACACAGCACAAATTTAGAATTTTTAGAGTAACCTTTATGCAAAGCTTTGTGGTAATTTCAACTCAAACTGGTGAATTGCAACTGTCCCTGACAAGAATAGGTGAGGGTTTACAGAAAGGAAAGCATGACACTACACAGAACAGAATCTCTTGTGAAATCATTCAACCATACACAGATTTCATAATTTCCTAAAGAAAAATAAAGAATTCTTGGGGAACTCTTGGCAAACTAGCACTTTAAGAAGGCACAAATTAGAAGATAAGCATCACAAGCTAAATATAGCTAGCACAAAGAAGGACAAAAAGTCGTAAGAATCTATTAAACAGTCCAAACTTACTTCATCAGAAGCAGAGCGAAGACACTGGACAGCAGCCTGTTTTTTCATTTCCTCTAGTGTTAGATCAGAGCACTTTTTCTTACTCTTTCCCCATTTCTTGTAAGCTCCCTTTTCCCAGCCCAGGAAGATGTCATTCTCCTAAAATCAAAATAAAGAAATCACATTATTTAAAATATATTTGTATCTCTGTACTACAGCAGAACAGGACTACAAATAACACTGCTGATAACAAAACCAACCCCTTTCTATCTGCTAAAAACTACTTTTTGCCAAATTAAATATTAGTTTGATTACACAAAACTTGCACTTACTATTCAGAAAAAGCACATGCATTTTTCACAGGACATGGAGGCAACTCACACTTCACTGCAATATTTTCCAATTGCAAAGCATATCCACAAAGGCAATTTTATGGCCAACTTATGGTTGAATGTATTACTGTAATTTACACAAAATATGTTAGAGAGTTTCACTAATCTCTGAAATAACAAGAATGAAAAGCAAGTAGTTTTGAGTTAAGATCAAACTTGAGAGAAAGTTAAGCCAAAAGTAAATGAAGTGTTAGATCCTGAAACCTTCAACTCAGTCTTATAATGTGTATGACTACAGCTAGAGATAGCAGTACCTATCATAAAATAAACCTGAACTAATTTCAGAAGAAAATTCAGATAACTGAGAAGGGAGGGTGAGTGGGTGGGGTTGGCTTCTCATACATGTAAGAACAATGAAGAACAATAAAATCAAAGTAGATCCCTTTTATATGGCTTTTCAGAATTTATAAAGTTTTTTACCAGACTTGCTTGTTCTTCACTATCTGCTCACATATGCATACATGATTTCCCATATTTATCTCATGAAAGAAATATTTTGGCTATCAGTAAAACAGTCTTTAACATCTTATAATTTACGCTCGTCTACAATCATCTTCTTCAGAGAGATTCACAAACACCTAATGCTTTTCAGCCTACCTGTTTCAACCCTTTCAACATATCTGCTACTGCTTCCAAAGAAAACTAGGCTAAGGCCTACCCTCATTTAAAAGAACTCCTAATTCCCCATGGTTTCCAAACAAAGTAAAAACAAGTTGTCCGTAAAAATAATTCTCCCTGTGCAATCAAAGAATAAGATGGGAAAAAAAGGAGTCTGAGAGAGACCAATCGTCTTCAGAAGCAATCACCAAAGTGCTGCCATTTGTGACTTCACATGACAGAGTCCCTTGTGAAGGAGCAGAGCAATTTGCTGGATTTACTTCTTAAAGTCTTATCTGAGCACCAAAACTGTAGAATTGCATTTAGTGCTGAAAGATCAAAAAGCTACCAGTCACTCTGTTTTTCCTAGTACCTATGCAAGGTGCCAGTGATTCATTTAAAACAAAAAAATTGAACAGGCTACTGTATTGTTATATAGAAGAACTAACCGAAATAAGTAACCAAAAAAAAAAAAAAAAATCAGAAAATAGATTTAATAGACTGTGAGGATCTACAATTAATTTTTAAAAAATAAATTTTTAAGTCTTTTCCAAAATTGCAGTTTACATACTTCTTTCTATCAATGAGGCTGCGAGCACTCTAACTCTTCCCAATATCCATGTGAAAGCAAACAAACTGACGAGAATCACCTACCCCGTAACAGCTCCCAAACCCCATCCAGCTCATTTACATGGGCACAACCTCAAAAGAAAAAATACAGACCCATTTGTGTGGGGGAAAATCCAGGGACACCAGCAAATTTGCACTGAGTTAACTTTATTTACTCTGGTTTTAAGTGGAAAGTTCATTAATACAACATCTAGAGCAGGAAAACATTCCCAAAATGCTGTGTATTACTGTTTCTCTCTGTACTAACAAAGCTTTGCTTTGTACTGGTACATTACAGCTTAACCAACTATCTGTCAGCAGAGCAGCAAGAACCTTCATGCTCACAGAAATCTAAAAAGCATTTAATTCAGCTCTTCACACACGTAATCTGAAAGGTATCTGACACTTATCTCCAAACTTCGACAGTTTTCAACTTTTAAAAACTGAAAAATCTCTTTTAATAGACATCCAATTTCTTAAATGAGGGAAGGGAGGCAAAATAGAATTTTCTCTCAGGCCCCCACCACAGAGCTGAGGTATCATGGTCTCATCCCTCCTTCCAGAGTGAGTGAGTTGTTTGTGCATTCTGGGAATAACATGGCTTGTCTTTCAGGATGCAGCGATGGAAGACAGAGCTCCAATAGAATCCTCATTTCCTTTCTACCTCTTTATACAATACACACAAAAATTTTTTCTGGACACATGGGTTTCAGTCACACCTGACTGCCACGTTTAAAATTTGGGTTTGGATTTTTTTCCTGGAGAAACTCAAATTTTATAGCCTCAGATTTCACAAGACTAGCAAACACCATGGATTACAAATAGTCCATGCAAAATTCTGCAGTTTAAAATCCTCATCTAAACCACAGTATTTATCAGCACTGTCTATGTATTTGATATAGCCTAAGTTACTGAGGATCTTGCACCTCCCGCACACAAATCAAACACTACACCCATAAAACACTACAGAACAGTGAAGAAAAAAAAATCTTTAGGCATAATTCTTGTGTATCATAACCATTCTGGATCAAATACAAAAAATATTTTAAAACCCCAACATTACAGTAAAATGCCTGAGAAACAAGAAAATATAATGCACTTCAGAGAGTGAACTTGTAGAACAGTGAGACACAAACAGAGTGATCATCTTCTTTTATGATGACTAAATAGATTTAAAAAAAAAAAATAGACAACCCAGTAGTTCCAAATGGTTGAAATTAGTTAAATTAGTCTCTTAATTTTTTCCCCCTCTCTTTTTCTCTCTCACTTCAGTGGTCTGGAGCCCATCAGTAGGTTTACCCATTAGACTGAAAAGTATAAAGTCCATAACAAACAGAAAAGAAAGCAGTTCAGCAAAACATTCTGTATGCATGAAGACAAGTAAACTACTTTCTCCACCTGGAAAGAATAATCAAGGATTCCACCAACTAGATGCCTTCATTTACCTTGTTTCCTAACAGAACTAGAGATCATAAGATAATGCTCATTTTAATGCAAGAGCTCTACACTGGTCCCTGAACATTTCACAAAAGCAATGCCACTCCAAACTTAGAGATTTTATGTGTGCATACACACAAAAGAAAAACTAAAATTTGGCTTACAGAATTCTAATATTTAAACCAGACTACCACTACCTAAATTTTTAAGATATGACCATCCAATATTAAATAGGTATCAACAGAAAGCTGATGCCATCTGGATACTGAAAAAGCTCCAAGTTTGAATATCTAAACTGCTATTTAAACATCTACTCTTCAGAGTCCTACTATCTCCTAACTACTACCTAACTAGATAATTTTATCAGAGATTTTTAATGGTGAAGACACTGAAAGTGCAAGGTTTCATAACAGGAATAACTAAAGAACTATAAATATGGCTAAAAAAACATGGTGAGGTATCTGTATTCCTCACACTAATGGTGCCTCAAGAAATCCAGTATTTTGAGTGCTTAATTCAATTTTAAATTAGGATACAGGCACAAATTTTAGAAATATTTTGAAATGGTTTATTCTATTCAACTACGTAAAAGAAGCAATTCCATCACCTCCCTCTACACTACCAAGAAATTGGAGAAGCAAAAAAAAAAAACCCCACAACCAAAAAACCAACAAAAAACAAAAACAAAAACAAACAAAAAAAAACCTCAACAACCAAAAAACCCCCAACAAAAACAAAAAAAAAACCCACCACACAAAACAAACAATCAAACAAAAAACACCAAAAAAACCCAACCAAGTTTGGTAGTGATTCTCCTTTCATTTGCCGTAAGGAGAAATAGCTACTATCCATAGGAAAACAAATATGACACTTTGTGATAAGACTGAAATAAAAACATTATGAAGCTCATAGTCCACATAAATGGCAACATTAGAAAGGCAAACAACCTGTTTTCAAAAAAGGAAGACTCGGATCTACAGGGCAGTGAGTGTCACTTCCGTGCCTGGCAAGATCATAGCTCAGATCCTCCTGGAAACTGTACTAAAGCGAACAGAAATTAAGGAGGTGATTGGTGACAGCCAACATGGCTTCACTGGGGGCAGATCATGCCTGACAAATCTGGTGGCCTTCTGTGGCAGGATTTCAGCTTCAGTAGGTAAGGGAAGAGTAAATGATGTCAACTACCTGGACCTGTGGAAAGCCTGTGACACTGTCCTTGCCTCTGGAAAGACATGGACTTGACAGCTGGACTACTCAGTGGATATGGAATTGTTTACATGATCACACTTGGAGTTGTGGTCAATGGCTTGATGCCCAAGTGAAGACCAGTGACAAGTGGTGTTTCTCTGGGTCTGTATTGGTACTGACAATTAACACCTTTGTCAATGTCAATGTAACACCTTTGTCAGTGACACAGATGGTGAGATTAAGTGCTCAAATGCAAGTTTGCCAATGACACCAACAACTGTGGTGCGGCTGACACATTGGAGGGAAGGGATGCCATCCAGATGGACCTCGACAGGCTTGAGAGGTGGGCTTCAGGGAACTTCATGAAGTTCAACAAAGCCAAGTGCAAGGTGCTCCACCCAAGTTGGGGCAATTCAAAACACAAATCCAGGCTGGGCAGAGAAAGCATCAAGAAAAACCCCAAGGAAAAGGACTTAGGGGGCTGTTGATCGACGAGAAGTTGAACATGAACTGGCAATGTGCACTCACAGCCCAGAAGGACAACTGTGCCCCGGGCTGCATGCAAAGCAGTGTGGCCAGCAGGCCAAGGAAAGTGATTCTGGCCCTCTATCCCCTCTCATGAGATCCCACCTACAGAGCTGCATCCCAAGTCTGTCCCAACATGAGAGGGACATGAACCTGCTGGAGCAAGTCCACAAGAGGCCACAAGAAGGCTAGAGCACCTCTGCTATGAAGACAGGCTGAGAGAGTTGAGGTTGTTCAGCCTGGAGAGGAGAAGGCTCCAGGGAAACCTTACAGCACCTTCCAGTACCTGAAGGGCTTACAGGAGAGCTCAGGAGGGACTTTTGACAAGAGCCTGTAGTGATAGTACAAAGGGAAATGTCTTTAAACTGAAGAGGGCAGGTTTAGATTAGATATTAGAAAGAAATTCTTTCAACTCAGGGCTGTAATTCACTGGAAAGATTGCCCAGAGAAGTTGTGGCTGCCCCTTCCCTGAAGCTGTTCAAGACCAGGCTGGATGGGGCTCTGAGCAACCTGGTCTAATGGAAGGAATACCTTCCCATGGCAGAGGGGCTAGGAACTAGATGATCTTTAAGGTCCCTTCCAAACCAAACCATTCAACAATTTCATGACAAATTACATTCAAAATGGAATAGGTACTCACTGCCTCTAGGATTTCACAATTGAGAATTTGGGGAAAACTGCAACAGATCCCAAATGTACTTCACCTTTATGACAATTCAACAGGCGGAACGTATAAAGACATTCAGTGATCTTGCCTGAAAGAAAGCTTCCACTAAACTGAGATTCAGGAAAAACTCTCATAGATCGCTTAAAGCCACAGCGATGGCTTTCCATAATGAAACTTATTATAATTACTGAAAAAAGGTCTGATGGGCCAGGATCAGCTTAGACATTCCTTACAGGCTGCCTCAGACTGAGACAAAGATAAAGAGATAATACATAGGTGAGACAGTTCAGAAGAAAACACAAGAACAGTGGCTGAAACTCAGCTAATATGCCCTAAATGAAATGCAACAAGAGGCTCAGCAGACAAAAAGTATATTTCAAAGAGTAGCATAAGTCTTCTCCAAGACATAAAAACATTGCTACCACAGAATAGAGAACTGGGAAACATTCTTTAATGTTACATAATTACTCCAAATCCAGGCATTACCCGGGAAAGAATTCATCTTAGACTCCTAGTGAAAAAGCAGGGAACCATCTAGCCACAACAGTCACCTCTTTCCCAGCTGCCACAGCCAGAACGTTACAACCTTGTGGAGCCGGACTGTCACGGAACAGCTGATAATGTATCAGATCACAACCTGCACTGCTATGACCTCAGGGTATTCAAGACTGATGGCAGGCAGGGAAGAATTCTACCTATCAAAACTATTCAATCCAAGAATAAAATCCTGTGATCTGAGTTTCTGTCAATTACAAACTTTTGCTTACAACCCTACCAATTTGAACAGGCAGTTTATGTGATGTTCACTAATTAGAAGTTACTTCTACTCTAAACCTAAGCAGAAGAAATTTGTCACACCCACTCCAAAGAATGAGAGAACATGCAAATGCTGCATCTGTTGAAATCTTATGTTTGTTGAGCAGGCTGCCTTTGGACTTTTCCCATTAAAGTAAAAGTGGAAAAGAAGAAAATTTAGCAAGGCTATAGCTACAGCTGTAAGGACATCATTTTACTTACAGGTCTGACCTTACACTGCAGAAAAGAAAGCCAGGAACTCAACAGAAACTGTCACTACAGAGTCTGAAAGGAGCATGTCATTACTGGAGAAGTCATTTCATAGCATTTATGGTCGCTTTCTGGGATTAAGAAATAAGGCTGTGTGGCAAACATCACAGACCACTGTAACCATCTGATTTCTGAGAATACAGACAACGTACATCTATGCTTGGAGAAATGTGGCAAGTGTACTGTCATGCAATGGTGTATACCCAAAGACCATGAAGGAAGTATCTCAGCTATCCCCAGAATTCCAAACAGCATCAGCACATTGATGGCTGCACATAAATCTTGACTGTTAGGAGGACTCACCAACCTGGCACTGGAGCTTCCATCTCCACTTTGCATTACATAAGCTTTTGTGAGAATACATTAGTAGTCACAACTTAACAATAAAAAAAGAACGAGCAGTTCAACACGATCACTCACACCAATACAAACACGGCAGAAAGCTTGGAAATCAAGTTTCTCAGATAACCACAGTCCTTGAGAGCTAACACTTTTCTTTCGCACTAACACATGAGCTGAAGCTGACTACCCTGGAACCTGTAAAGTTTACACAATTACAATGCCCCCTGCAAGCCTACTGCTGAGCTCCAATCCCTGCCACCACAATTCCCACCCCTAAAATGAATAGGGAATACAAACACACAGTCCATGATACTCCAAACCTGTTCCGTGTTTAACAGATCAGTTAACGCGTAATTGCGATAATACAAATGCCAACAAAAATCAATAAATAAGTTTCCTGAGCCACATGCTTTTACAGTAAAGACATTTCAGCTATCTTCCATTGCTTAACTGAAGAGGAATCCATATCCATCCAATTTTTCCTCAAAAAATGAATATTGTACACAAAAAGATTACTTCCCAAAATTTGAATTTTATATAGCCCTCAGCTATAGTCCCCCCTTCCTAGAAAGGGATGGAGGGCAGGACCACAGCTAGGTTTTCCTCTATGAACTTTTAAACATAGTTATCCAAGCTTTTAGAAAACAGTTTTTTTGCATTAATAAGCTTTATGGGCACATTTATTTCATTATATACTACAATTTCCTAAATATGATTAACTGGTCCTTTCTTCAGTTTACATGTTTACATATGAGAAAAAGAGGGGGGTTACTCCCAATGCTGCAAACATACACATTTGAGTAATCTAAGGATTTCAAATTAGTCATATGAAAAAGTACAGCTAAAAGTCTTGGTCTCACCATTCCCCTTCCTACCTCCTCTTTTCTTAATACACTGATTTCCACAGCTTGATTTTAGTTGTGGGTAAATACCCTATACTTAGTTGGGGTAATGAAAAAAGCTATGGTCAGAAAAAAAGAAAAATTGTTCCTACAGGATTGTTTTACAGCTTAATAAGCAGTAACACGAATACCAACTAAACTGAAAATGCTTTGCATTCAAGAAATTTATTTCTACATGTTGGTGGTGAACTTTGAAATTTACTGACACTTGTGTGCAGCAGTCACAGAGCATTTCCCTACGGTAGCTGAACCCATTCTGCATATTGTAATTCATTATGAAAAAATGTGTTTGAGTGACCCTAAGGTATTTCTTAGGGATGATAAAAGAACAGGCATAATTACACCAGAAGCAGCACTGTCATTTTTGTCAAATAGGCATACCAGCCAGATTAACATTTAACACCAGGTTAGTGGAGTACAGAGGACCAAATCCTCATTTCTCCTCCTGCTTTAGGTTATGGCTGAGACATACAAAAACACAAGACACATACAAAACCTCACATCCTCTTTCTCCCAAAATATACATGTGAAAAACTAATATCTATTACTAGAATATAAATCCAGACATCAGGTCCCTCTACTGGGTTAATATGGGATGGCAGGAGAACAAACATCCCACATTCCACTGGATCTGGGAACCTAGCAAGTGCATCCCAAGTTCAGTCACCAAAGTGTCCTGTGTCATTAGCACATGCACGCCAAACATAGACTAAAGTTGGCAATGATATCCCCATCCCAGGGCAGAGAGACAGGCCAAAATCATTTATGGAGTTAAAACCACAAGGTAAAGCCCTAAAATATATCACACGTAGGCTGAGCTGTCTCTTCCACTGCTCTCTTCTTCTCTTAATATAAAAAAGAAAACTGCATTTTGGACTTAAATTTCTCAGCGAAAATTATGAAAAATCAAGAATAAAAACCATGATCCGACTCAGCAGAAGTGTAACTGTAATCATTCTGAAGACTTTTTATGCCTCCATATAAAAGATTACCTGAATAGAAATACTTCAGATCAGTCTACAAATAATTAGTCTTTCAGCATTAAATCCTCCCTGTTAAAAACTGAAAAATCAAAAGCAAAAATCTAATCCTGGTCACAGAAGTACATAGATTGCAGTGCAAGAGCCAATTAATTCTGAGAGTTAGGAAAACATTACCTTAAAAAAAAAAGTATTATTATTTTTGAGGGTCAGAAAAAAACTTCTAACTTCAAAAAATTACTTGAAAGAAGTAGATCAAAAGCAACAGAAGACACTTGATACAGAAAATATGCATAACAAATGCATTTCGATCTTCCTGCTTCATGACCAAAGGCTTACAAACAAAGCCTTTATCTCACAGAGTGTCTAGCTGTTTGGGTTATGTTTTGGTTTTTTTTTAAAGAAAAGCTCTATCCCTTCAAAAGGGAGAACAGTCTACAGGAACAAATCTACAGCTCTAAACCACAGATTTGATATAGTCAAAACCAGCCAGGCTTACAAATAGTATATGAAAGATACAAAGATCAATGAAATAATATTTCACACGAAGTATATTTTAAGGCAATGCCTTCTGTTTCACACAGATTATACTATCTTAATGCAATGTATACTGTATCACAAAGTGGTTTGAGAACACATGCATCTACAAATATACTTTTAATTAGCATTTAAACAACAATCAAATCTTAAAAGCACCTAGTTGGTTTGCCAAGAGGAAACTAAGAGCAAGGTATTCCGATTAAAAATCAGTCTAATGTGAAGTCAAAAGGCTGTCTCACAATATTCAGATCTCCATCAACAGCAATTCTGTGGGTCCCCAAAAGTTAAAAACTTGACATCAATTTCATGACTTTCTGCTTAATTTATCGTTTACTCCAAAGGAAGTAAATTCAGGAATAAAATGCAACTGACAAAAGCATGTATACTTGGCAGAAACTCTCTGTGCTTTACTTACATTAAACAGTCTGTAAAATCCATATGAATTTTATGAGGTTTTCCTTAATGGACCAAAAGAGACTAAAAGGTCATCTACCTCAGCAGAAAATACCAGTGGTTTCCAAACATTTTGAAGAGAGACCATTGAGAGGCCTCAAATCTTGAAAAAAACAAACCAAATTTAAAAAAAAAAAACAACCCTAACACATCTAAATAATTAGTATCTTATATAACATGGTTCAAGAGACTTCTTTAGTAATCTTTAGGTCATGTAGCCATCTAATACATGTGCAAATCAGTTTGAGAATTGATTCTCCAGAAAGACTGCAAGCAAGCAACATCTTTATTTATAAGGTAAAAAAAGGGAAGTGTACCACTGAAATCCTTACTTGTCTTCTGATATGACAAGCCTTAACTAGCCACAAAACCCCCAAACCTATTTCTATGAACTGTATCACAGGAATCAAGGAAAATGTGCAAACTCAATTTGTACTATCTTTGTATTTTCTACTCCATCAGTCAATGCTGGGGGAAAAAAAATCCCAAAGAGCCTCCTCTTTCTGCCTGCTTAAACCTTCCCACCAGCAATATGAGTGCTTCCAAAAAGCTCTGAGGGGAGAGGGAAATTTAAAAAAAAAGAAAGAAGAGTGCACAGTAAGAATGAAGGACTTCTTAAGAACTTTTACATCTTAAGTTTTTAGACTCATTTCCAAAAGTAGCAAGTATATGGTTTGGATAAGAATTGTGCTCTAGGTGCCAACAATAGTTACCTTCAGTACCTGAATATTTAAAAACAAAACAAATAAACAAACAAACATACATTTAAAGTGTGTATATTTAGAAGATTTTACAGCAATTACTGACAGGTATGTGTAACATATGTATAACCACAGCAGTCCTGAAGACCTGGTACCACAGTACAGTCTACCATAAACAAGATTCCTTTATTGAAAGTTCTCTAGTCCTTTGAAATACAGCTGGGCAAAACATATTGGCTTATAAATTTTTCCAATAATTTAATGCTATTTCAGCCTAAGCAAATCAGCCAGAATAGAAATTGCAAACATTCCAGTAAAATTTGGTTGCAGTGTATCAGGGTTTTACTTTCACTTGTTTTCTGTAATCGCAAAAATCGGCTATCAGCACTCTGGAAACTTGTGACTTACTGATCTTACATTTGTGATACCAAGCCTGAATCCGTACAATGGTACCCAACATAGACCATTTTAACTGGTCAAGACATAGAATTAACACCAGTAACAAACGTAAGCAAAACACAAACAAAAAAAAACAAAAACCACCACCCTCACACACATACAAAAAGGAGATGGAAAACCAACCTAACTCCCACACTCACATCCTTAATGTTCTCTTCTATCCAGACATCAAACTAGCTTACTGTATGAAAACAGACAATACTGGAGAAAGCCACACAAATCTCTATTAAAGTAACACTGGAGAAACCCACAGAAGTCTGCGTCAGAATCAAGAACAAAACCCACATAGTAAATATTACTGACAGAGCAGAAGGGAACATCCTGCTTATTCTCAAAAACAACCCTGAAGATCTAATCAATCAAGACTCCCATAGACAATAAAGACCCCCATATTATTTTGAAATTCTTATTTTAAATGTAAACAGAAGTGACTGATAATGTGACAACAGTGATATTTTAAATAGCGGGGTATGTCTGGTAAGGTTGCGAGTGGTTTTTTTACTTATTTTTGATACTAAATCTTTTTGTACTTACCTGACAGAACCTCAGTCCAGACTTCAGAGTTCCATTTCCCTGCTACACTTCATGACACCAGAACAACTACAAGGAAAGCACTGGAGGAGGCTCCCTGAAGCAACTAAAGCAGTGCTAATGATGTCATTAACATTCTGAGGTGGAAAGATCTTAATGACCATCTTAACTTCAGTATGTAACATTTCTAATGAAGATGACAGTATCCCTAAGATTAAGACTTCCTAAATTAGTCCCCATCACTCCTGCTCCCGCCCTCCAAAAAAAGCAAATTGCAATGGATTGTTTCTATGCATAATCTATCTCATTGTGAAACCATACATTCCTTCTAACCTGCTCAAAATAGAAGTCACTGCTGTATTTTGAGACAAAAAGGGATGGCTACTCACTCCCCTCAAAAACAGAATTCAAAAGGCAAAGAATCATAAAACCATAGAAGCGGCTGGAAGGGATTTCAAAAAATCATGTGGTCTACCATTCCAAGAGAAAAGGTGCCTAGACAAGACTATCTAACACCCTGTTGTATCTCCAAAACCTCCAGCAACAGGAACTCTATCACATTCCTGAGGAGGTTGTTCTCACTGTAAGAAAAAAGAAAAAGAAAAAATTCTCATATCAAGATGAAACTACACCCAGTGCAACATGTACCCATTGTCCCTGGTCTTCCACATGTGAAGAGAGCACTTCAGTCCTCTTGGTAGCTGTTCTCTAAATTGAAGATAAATCATTGCAATAAGCACACTACTGAGGATAGTTCTATCCCTGGAAAATCTCTCATCTTTCGTAAGAATTAAAGGAATCACATGGGAGAAAAAATTCCTGAGATGCCAAGGACCAAATCTTCAATGGAAATTAATCTGGGTTAAAGAAGGTCAGCAACTCTAAGTATTTTACTCCTAAATTACTTCTCATTTGGATATTTAATTCCTGTTCTCTTCCCTGATTTCTATTTGTAAACAACACTACCATATATTTTTCCCCTTTGCCTTAACATTGTACCTATCACCAAAACTGGACTGAAATTGCTTATATGTAAATACATGTTTTAGAGTAAAGATTTTCTTGTTTCTGAATAACTTCACTAAACCAAAACTAATTTAACATGTCAGGTGATACAAAGAACCAGTAGGCAATAAGTAAAATAATACATTTTAAAATAAATAATAAAATAAATAACTACGCAAGCACGCATGTTTAAAGATTTCCTCAATCTTCCATGTAAGACAATTGTACTTGCAAGTTTTAAAGACTAAACTATTTGAAAAAGGAACTAGGGAGCAGTATGTTTTGTAACAGACGCATCTAATCATTATTACAAAATATAATCCCAAAACTAAATTGATATTAAGTCTCAAAATGGTTATCTGAAGTACGGCAAACAAATGCAGTAAAAGTATGTTATAAACAGATCAAATTGGAGGAGGTGGAAAAGAATCTTCCAGCTTCAAAGCTCAATCTTGTTCAGAAGACATCCTGTACATTGGTACCACAGCACCCGCTCAGCAACACAGGTTTTGGCTACCCTGTCAGCATGTGGTATTCTTCTCCCTTTGGCTCATTAGGTTCAGATAATCAACTTGGAAAAAGAACAGACACATTCCTTAAAGCTCTGTTATCAAACCCACAAAGGATCCAGTTAAGGTATAAAAACGAGAAATAGACTGAATGAGATTTTCAAAATATAGTTACCCTGCTTCTTGCAAAGTCTGATAAAAAGAAAACTAATTTTGGCACTTCAGTAATTTGAAATATCACAGTAGCAACTTCAAAGTTATGACTGTGGTCTGAAATGGACTGAAAAGAAACACGTTTTCATTTTCCCCAAGGCCACTGGCCCATCTATAAAGCTCCTCAAGTTCTCATGCGTTTTCAATTGGTTTCATTTTTAAATGTCCTTATCCCACATGCTCCTTTCAAACAGGTTTTGGAACTGTTTTCTGCCCCCTTCTAAAATACAGCTATTCATGTCTGACCAAGGCCTACATGTTAAGGTACATTCCAGAAAGTGCTTACAACACTGGGTTTTTTAAATTACTATTATTAATCATGGGGGTGTTGCTGATGACACCTACTGCTGCCAGATACACTTTTGAACAAAAAGAAACAAAAAAACTTTTACTGATACAATGTTTGCACAAGGGAAGCAAGAAGGCTTTTATGCACAGTAATGGTTGCAAAGAGTTTAAAAACTGACAGCATCTGACATGAATTTTTTTTCTGCTTCAGCTACATTTACATCGATCTCACAATAACCTGCTCTGCTCTTGCCGGATTTTTAAAAAGATAAACTAGATGACAATGGAAGTTCTGAAGCAGGTAGCAATGTTTGAAGTAAAACCAAAACAACAGCAATGAAAAAGAAATAATAATTAAGCTATCAAATAACAGGTATTTGCTTTCCTTCCTTCCCACTGTTACCACAGCCACCTTGTAAGACAAAGTATATGTTTAACAGCATTGTTACCCCTTTTTGAAAACTCTGTAATTTCCCTGAGTCCTGAATTCATAAAACTCCACTATTAAAAGTGTTTCGATACAGGTTCATGATGCAGGCAAATTTAAAAAAAAAAAATTAAAAATTAAAATGGTATCGAGACTGAGCAGTACATTCTAGGGATAGAACTCTCTTGCATGTTTTTTGTCAGCATTCAGTAATACCATTATCTCAGAAGAGATGAATAATGTATACATAATGTATTTCAAATACCTGAATACTAAAAAATATTTGGAGGAGGGTTTATTCTGTACTGAAAATAGCACAACATGAAATCCATGGGAAGTGAGGGGAGGGGTCTACAAACTACTGTGGAGCTGGGCAATTTGACACACAATTTATAAGAATTACATTGGTTTACTAATGTTCCAACATTAAACTAAGCTTATAATCACAAATAGTGATGGTCTGAATTTATGACACAGAATATTCCAGTGTTAACAATTCTGGTATCAATTGTAGCAATGTGAAAACTTTGCTTAATGTAATTCCCATACAGCAACCTAACTACTTTAATCTCAGTTCACCCATCAAACCTGACTCCGGTGTGGTCTATACCCTCCTTCCACCCACACACTTAAAGACAACCACCCCCAACTGAGGCATACCCAGGTATAATACACAAAACATAACTGGTACAAAAACTCACTTTCACTGGACAACATCTAAAATATGTAAATACCTGTTCCTGCAGGTCGTAGTCATAGCTATCATGCAGCAGAAGACTGAGGACATACCGAGTATAAATCATGGCATCAATGCCACACTTCTCTAGCTCTTGTCCCAGCCAGGTCTGCACTGGACCCAAAGCATGTAGCAGAGACATTTCAGAAACAGATACAGGGCCTGGATAAGAGCTTGAGGAGCTTTCAGATGGCAAACCATCCACAACAACTGTACAGATAGGGCGCATGAATCTAGGTGGTTGGCATCCTTATAACGTGAAGCATTTTCTGCAGTTGATTTTCCGTCGATATCTGGAGGTGATTTTCACTCCAGTAAATAGGAGAGAGGCTTGACTTCTAGGACAATCATTTATATTTCCTGGCTGTTAGCCGACTAGAGACGAACATCACTCTTCAGGCATGACCAGTGAATAAACTAAATCCTAACAGCAAACACATATGTAGATGTGTTTTTCTACCTTAATTTCACATTGAGGCCAGATGCAAGTCCCCAGCAGGACCTATAAAGAAGGAAAAATGATAAGTTGTGATAATAGGTATCCATACATTAATAATATTAAACAGTGAAAAAAAACCACCCAAAGTAGAAAGCAGTCATTTACATACTGCTTACTCCAAACATATAGTACATCTACTCAGTGTCATTTTGAAGAGTGACAGGAATTATTCCAAGTTTAAAGGCGACTTTTAGAAAATGCACTTTTTACTGCAGGAAGGGAGACTCTTTCATCAAAGACTTCACAATTTATCTGTTGACTGAAATATATGTTTGACCTAGCTTTATGGAAAAGCTAACATTTTATTACTTTCACTATCAGCTGAAAACACCTACTTTCATTTTTAAAAAATCTGTTAGTTTGAATAAAGACTGACTGCATATTTTGCATCACTAGAACACAATATAATCCTACTGCTTTGCAGTAATACCCGTTTCTGGAATAGAAAAGAAGTGGTTTGTTTATAAAACACTGAATTAATGAAATTCATATGACCAGGAGTTTCATAAATCCTACTACTAAATAGTTACTACTACCTTCAGGTTCAGATTTTTTTGGTGGTGGTGGTTTTTGGGTAATTTTTCTTTTCAGTTTCAATTATTAGCCTTGTTTCAGGACAATAAAACATTTTATCATCCAAATTTTGTCCATATAAAAACGTAAATCCCTGGAATAACTTCTAAAATTTGATTAGAACAAAATTTACCTGTGCCAAAATTAACATTCAACCCTCTTTACACAAAGCATATACCTGTCTTACCTGAGAGCTTAAACTCTAAACCATATCCTAAAATAGACAAACTATCCTAAGACTTATACCACCCACAATCACCAATCAGTCTTGATAAGCAAGGGGCAGAAGGTGCAAGCACCACACACGTCAGCATTCTGCTCTCGAATGCAGAAGATGTCAGCCCGAAACAGGCATTTTTGGATTGGTCTACTTATCAACCACATGCCAATCTGGCATTTGTGTAGGCCTTCTCTCTCCTCTCCAGCTTCTTAGCATGAGAAAAGAAAGCTCAAATCCAAGCAGGAAATATCCCTTCACTGAAAGGAAACAAAATAGACTCAAGTGACTAAGCAAAATCTACTGTTTTCTTTCAACCCCACTGCAAGATAACCAACACACTTACAACAGACATCACCTAATCTGAACTATACATTGGGGGCAGCTTTCCATGTGGCCAGTGTGTGTTTTGTGGCCAAACAAAACTCAAAGGCGGTACATGTCAACACAACAAAAGATGATAGTTTTTAGGAGCTTTCTTTGCACCACCACCCAGGTACAACTGTATATTCCAAATCTTTACTGAGTCAATTGCAGTATCACCAGAAAGAAGCCCACTATGATCAGTTGCTACAGAGTTCACAAAACCCTACCTTCTCCTATAGTGAACCTTACTGCTCTGGTAGCAGTGGTCATTTTGAAAAGGAGGTAAAACAACATTATTCTGTCTCTCTCAGCAACATGTTTCAATTAGTCAGAATCTTTTAATTAAGCACAAATACCAGCAGGTAGAAACATCCTGCAAAGCCATGGAGGTTACTGCTTCATCCCATTATTAGAGAACAGAAAAAAAGTCTAATATTGTGACCCAAGGCAGTCCAAATCCAAGAGCCATAGGTCCAAAATCTTAAGAAGTCCATACTATCTTAATTGTTAAAGAACAACATTCAAGAAGATCTATTTAGCCCTGCCGGCTCTCCACAGCACATCATTTGATGAATGCTCTCCCTAAGTCAATGCCACAGTTCCCATTGGCCTCCAAATCCCATATTTCACAGATACAGGGAAACTGACACTCTTCATTTATCTTCTTTGAGAAATGCAGCAGAACTACCTAAAGCTTCAAGGGAACAGGAGCCTCAATCCATTCCACTGCTACCAGTTTGATGCCCAAGCCAGTGTGGTGGTGGATGAACCCACCTCGGGAACTGCTGGGGAGCTGAGTGGTCCCAGTATAGCAGGATTTCACTGGTGGGAGAAATCCTAAGGTCTGAGTACACCCCCTTGGCAATAAGATGGTCCCTCCCCAGAACTGTATAAATCCTCCTATGTTGCTTGGCTGTAATCTAACCCCTGACTCCATCCCCCCCCTTCTCCCCATTGGTTGTGGT
>VZRM01005887.1:611-17966 GCA_013397955.1 Grantiella picta | reverse complement strand
TCCTATTTTTTTTTTTTTTTTGCTAAAGAATATGTTTAGTCATTATGCAGTTACAGTTTCGAATTACATGTATAGGAAATAAAGCCAAAAAATAAAGCTATGGCTACATGAGGTCTAAATTATAAAGGGCTGCAGGATCTTGAAAGTATATTGTACAGCCAGACATTCTTGGTGAAGATGCTTTAGAGATGTGATTTTCCAAAACTGGGGCAAGTGGGCAGATAGGTTATGAAAACATAGGTATTTCCTAATGATGGTGTGAACACCGGCAGTCTCCTATCATCGGCACAGATGCACTCCCGAATATCTCTTTGACAATAGCTTGTTTTTGCAAAAGCAGAACGGGAGAGGAAGGCTACAATACCTCCTTGGGCTCGTGTTAATGGGAGCACTTAGCAACTCTGACGGGACAAACCTCCAGGCAGAGCATCACCAACACCCCATTCCCCCCCGACCCTCCCCTGCCAGCGGGATCCCCTCCCGCATCCCACATCCCCCACTACACCTCCCTCTTCACCCCCCGTGCTTGATTTTTTTGTTTTTGTTTGGTGGGGTTGTTTTGTTTGTTTGTTCTATTTTTTTTATTTTGTTGTGTGTTTTGTGATTTAAGCGCACAAGTTTCATGTGGGCACGTTGAAGAGAAGAGCTCGGCCGGCTGAAGCTGAGTTGTTCTCACTGCTGCATAAATACAGCAGGCAGGAGTGAGTTACAGAGTGGAAGGTTCCCACCAGGAACCATCGTTTCTCCAGCGACGATGAAACCCTTTGGATTTGATGGTCCAGTTGTGACAAGCAGATATTTTCCTGCTCCCTGTCTGGAGCTAGGGACGGTGATTGAAGGATTAATCCACCTCCAGGAGGAGGGAAATGGTGGGGTAACAGAGCAAGACTTTGCAGTGGGAATGGAGGTGTTTTGGGGTTTGGAGAAGGCAAAGGAAAGCTTTGGATATGTCCTGGAAGGACAGACCAGGGCCCTGGATTTTTAAATCCAGAAACAAGGTATTTGCTCTTAACTTTCCCCCCACCCCCCAAATAAAGTATTTTTTACTCTTCCATTGTCGAGCAACAAACACATAGGGTAAAGCAGAAAAGTGGACATTATTTAGTTCAGATAAATGCTGTTAATTAATCCCAGGTTTTTTGCAGTTTCCTGATGTTTCCCCCTGTTCTTTACACCCTGTGTCATTTCCTGGTGAGAAATATAATCTCCCATGTAAATGTTCTCAGGTGGAAAATACTGTAAAAATGAAGAGTAGATTTACCTGGCTTAATTGTGTTAGGAGAAGGATTACTCACCCTGATTGCCCTTACCAATGCTATGGAAACCCCCACTTTTGTATTGTTTTCCTGTCAATGAATGCACAACCAAAGCTGCTATGGTAAGTCTGAAGTACAACACATACACATCCTGTGAGGTTTTGCATGACATTTAAGTATCAGTTAAGGCTAAAACTCCAGCAGCTACCTACGCCTGTGAAATGTGACCATTTCACTTCTTCCATGGGATTTGTAGCAGAGATTTCCAAAGCTCCCACAAGCAGAGAGTGGAACTGACTCAGATAAATTTGGCATCCTGGGGCAGCTGAGCTGAGTCCAGGCACTCAGATTTGCCTGTGATGCACTCGGTCCAGTCTGCTGATGCTTGGAGCACAAGTGGAGGCAGCTCTGTTTAAATAAATATTTTGATGTGTAGAAAGAGTTGGGGCTATGCCATTCCTAGTTTTTGTCCTCTTTTCTAACTGGGACACTAAAGCACTAACTTGTGTTTGTTACACATTCTGCTGTGTCCCCAGAGAATGAGGAAAAAAAAACCCCAACTTGATCATGTGTTGTGTACAGATTGTTTACTCTTGCAGTGGCTGCTACTTGCTACAAAAGGAAAAGAAGATGCATACCAGAGATGTGTGCATTTCTTCACAGCTCTGATGTTGCACAAAGGCAGGCAAATCTTCTTTACTTTGTCTGAAGTCTGAAATTTCAGTTATAACTCTCTATGTGTGCTCTTCTCTTATTTCAGGAGTTATTTCTTCCGTTTTCCTATGACCTTTACAAGTAAAAAAAAAAAAAAAACAACATGCAATATAAGTAGGACTACCTGTAAAGAAAGGTTGTGGATTTTATGTGGGATTGAAATTCCAATCTGTTCTGTAACTCTTTTCAAACTACTTATTTTCTAGTTGTAAATGGAAGTATGTCCAGAATTGCTTCCTGAGTTTTCAGTGTTACAAATGAAAGGATGAACCTTTGGGATTAATACCTACTATCATTTTTGACAAGGAACAGCTACTTCATCAGGACTGCTGTCAAATAATTTAGTTATTTGTAGCCATGAAAGAAACCTAATCCAAAACTAAAAATAACTTTTCCACCTACATAGGCCTCTCTTCTGTGACCCCATTCCTTGAGGAAAGAGCTTCCCCTGTGCATTATAAAGCTTCTTCCTTCCTGGTAGGTATGAGAGATGGAAAGGGAGAAGTTCCTAGCTGCATTCCCATCTACTTTCAATCCTATTCTCCTGTGAGATTTGTGTCATGTCTTGAGCTCTGCTGTTCTCTGAAAGACGCAGCCCTGAGAATAGGTTTTTGGAACCTGAAGGCTTGATTTTTCCCATTTAAAATCTGACCTGCACAGATTTTCATCACTGGCCAAAAACATTACATCAAGGTGTGAGAATAAGTATTTTTCCCTAGTTGCAGTCAATACTTTCTCCTGCAATGGTAATTTTTTTATTTAAAATGGAAAAGAAAGTCTCTGGGAAACTAACACTGCAATAATTTTCCCTGTGTGTCAAGTAATTATAATGTGTAGCCGTTAAAAAAATGTTAGATTTGTATGCAGATGTTGCAAACAAAAAAACTCCAACCCCCCCCCCCCCCCCAAAAAACAAACAAACAAAAAAAATCCCAAAAATTGATACAGTCAGTGTGATTTATTTAGGTTTTGGTCCAGGTGTATGGCATCTATTTCTCATTTCTGATTTACTGTTCAGTCAGTTAACTAGAGACTACAGTTATTTGTTTGCCCAGCTGGTATATTTCACTCTTGCAGGAATGAAAGAAGAGGGTGTATTTTTAAAAAAACATGATGCTGAATAAACATAAATTTTACTGTAGACATGGCTCCCTAGAGATGAGATATGTCTTCCTATGAAGGCTACTAACTTCGTTATTCAATAAAAACTGCTATACCAGGATGATGTATTTGAACCCTGTCCCATCTTACTGTTGCTGGGTTACATCATCTAGGTAGAGCATCTTTAAAAATACAAAGAGTACTGCTTTAAAATAAACAGGAAAGAACAGTAAAGGACACAAATGATGGAAGAACGAGCTGTCATATGATTTTACATTCACATTATTTGTGTTAGTGGTTTTCAATGTTCATCTTATTGTGGCATGACATTTTTATGTTTGTTATTTTCGCTGAGCTTAAATCCTACTACTTTACCTCTGGTGAAAAAAACAAGCATGAAAAAGGTTCCCTGGTAGTAGCTCTTTGTCAGTTCAGAGACTTTGTTCTCAACTCTGAGAAAAATAAAGGTTGTGTTACAATCAAATCTGATGTCAAATTCTCTGTTCACATTATAGACCCTTAATTTTGCCTCATCATTTCATACTGAAGTTGAAAGAAACAATCAGCAACATTTTGTTTTCTGCTGAGTGAAGAATTTCACGGGCCTAGAAACAGTTTCACATATTGAAACAAACCTCCAAAAAAAAAAAAAACCTCAGAATTTCTGTGACAGCTGCTGATGAAGTGCACAATATGGAGCACAGAAAGACAGGAAAGGTAAAATGTAAAATGAGCACTTATGAGCTCAGAGGCCAAAAGGCATCACTGATCTCCTACCTCAAATCAGGCAGCAGGGCTGTCCCATCATAACTCTAGTTTGAACTACGGTATTTTTACATGACTGATTATACAGAATAGCCACTGACAAATTCTTCTGGTGATCACCTTCACTGACAAAATACGAGCATTTCTGTGTGCTGATATGATCCTGTTCTAGTGACGCAGCTACACTTTAAAAAGCCCAGAAACTGAGCTACACCAGTGTTTATGATTATTTTAAGGGATTAGACATATACAGGTGGGGAGAATAAGAAACCTATGTTTCAGAGTTTGCACTTAAACACTTGGAGAGCTGGCAAAATACCATTTCAAGCTGATGAAGAGTACAGAGAATGCTTCTTCCCACTGGTTGTCTGAAATCCAATCTGAGAAGTCCCCAAAACCCTTCCAACTGAAATGAACTTTCATTAGGTAATAGGTGGCAGATTTATGAGAGATCTGGTGCCTGTCTTGTTACCTGTACTACCAAATAATAATCAAGTCAGCACTAGAGAGTTGACTTGTGATTCTGTAGTCCCTGTATGAATTAAGTATTTTCAGAAGTTCACAATATACACTTGACATTTAGAATTATTCAGATCCGGTTTGGAAGTGATAATGGCTTTAATCTGCATCCATGGTGGCATGTAATTATCCAAGAATGTGATGAAGTGATTCAGTAAGCCTAGTTTGAGACTAATTAGTAGCTGATAAACTCTAATACCTTACAAAGACAGCCCAGAGTGGCTACTTTCTTAGTATTTAATAGGTGTGACAGATAAGTGCAGAAAGGGTCAGATACGTTTAAAAAAAATTAATCTACACATTTTTCCTGAGTTGCAAGGGGAACCTAAAGCAGTCACAGGGAGAACCTGAGCAAGTTACTGTAAAAAAAAAAAAAACCAAAACAACCAAACACACGAACATTAGAATTATTAAGACAAATGGGGAAGATAAAAGACTTTAGAAAGTACTTCTGAGTTGTACTGATCACCGGGTGAGTAGTAAGAGCTTAAGATAAATGTCACTACTTGCTAAATAAATTTTATAGTACAGTGCAGTGAACTTATCTCTCAGTTCTGCTTGAAAAACAAAACCCCTAAAGACTGAGGAACACAAGCGGTAGATAATACTACAGCAGTGCAGCACATGGATAAGTATCCATCAGTAATAATTTCGATTCTTTCCTGACTAGAAAAATCCAGAAATATTTCTATCCTTTATTGTACAACGCATGTAATACGTAAAAACACAATAGTAAGATTTTGCTCATATAACACGATAGTGAAAATTATGGGAACCACAAAGAAAAACCCGTATCACCTAAAGAAAAACATCAAACCTCAAACCAATTAAAAAAAATACATCGATTTATTATGTAGTTTGTAAGTGCTTATTAACACAGAAAACTGCAGCAGTATTTTAGCAGAGTAAGATATAAGTAGATAGCTAAAAAACCGCCAAAATAACAATGAAAGCCCCCCTAAAAGTAAGATTCTAGAGTAAAACTCTTAAAAGGTATTTTACCTTACTTGATTGTTCAGCTCTTTTATGGAAAAGGTGGGTGGCTCTTAAAAGAGCCTTTGGGTTAAACGGTATTTGCAGAAGGCGGTTACTTGGAGCTGGTGTACTTGGTGACAGCCTTGGTGCCCTCGGACACGGCGTGCTTGGCCAGCTCGCCGGGCAGCAGCAGCCGCACGGCCGTCTGGATCTCCCGCGACGTGATGGTCGAGCGCTTGTTGTAGTGCGCCAGGCGAGACGCCTCGCCGGCGATGCGCTCGAAGATGTCGTTGACGAAGGAGTTCATGATGCCCATGGCCTTGGACGAGATGCCCGTGTCGGGGTGCACCTGCTTCAGCACCTTGTACACGTAGATGGAGTAGCTCTCCTTGCGGCTCTTCTTGCGCTTCTTGTCGCCCTTCTTCTGCGTCTTGGTCACCGCCTTCTTGGAGCCCTTCTTGGGCGCGGGGGCGGACTTGGCTGGCTCGGGCATGGCAATTACCGCTTGTCTCCTACGCACGACAGATCCGCTTCAGTAGCAACCCTGTAGCGAAGTGAGGAGAGCGGCTGCGTGCCACGTATTTATAGCTCTCATATGCAAATGAGCAGCATCGGCAGTGCACATTCTGATTGGTCATACCACTAAAAACGTCATCACTCCCCAGTATGGTGTTTGATTGGTCAGAATTCGATTCGCCTTCTCATTGGCTGTCCACCGAGACCTATTTCTCAGCCTATCAGCGCAAGGACGAGATAGTAAAGCGAGAGCGGAGCTGGAGCGCTGAGTTCTGCTTTTCTGTGCTGCAGGTCCTGCGAGAGGAGAGCGAGCGAGGGAAGATGTCTGGCCGCGGAAAGCAGGGCGGGAAGGCGCGCGCCAAGGCCAAGTCGCGCTCGTCGCGGGCCGGGCTGCAGTTCCCCGTGGGCCGCGTGCACCGCCTGCTGCGCAAGGGCAACTACGCGGAGCGCGTGGGCGCCGGCGCGCCCGTGTACCTGGCGGCCGTGCTGGAGTACCTGACGGCCGAGATCCTGGAGCTGGCGGGCAACGCGGCCCGCGACAACAAGAAGACGCGCATCATCCCCCGCCACCTGCAGCTCGCCATCCGCAACGACGAGGAGCTCAACAAGCTGCTGGGCAAGGTGACGATCGCGCAGGGCGGCGTGCTGCCCAACATCCAGGCCGTGCTGCTGCCCAAGAAGACCGACAGCCACAAGGCTAAAGCCAAGTGAGCGGAAAAGCAAAGTGACTCAATTCTCTTTTCTGGAGCAACCCAAAGGCTCTTTTCAGAGCCACCCACAAGATCCTAAGAGAGCTGAGTTAACAAAAAAACCCGGCTATTTTATATTGAATTCTCTAAAATCGAGTTTTATGGGTTTTTTTTTCACTTGTTTATTAACAGTATTTTTGGCATAAAAATAATAGCAATGCATTTCATATTTTCGTCAAAGTCGTGCCCAAACGTCCTCCCCATGCAAGTTCGTCCCGGTGTGGGTTATTTTCCTTTTAGTTCTTATGTCGGGGAACAGAGGAACACTATTCTTTGAGAGTTCCCGTCCCTCCCACCTTGTCCGCCTCTTTCTTCTGCGAGTGGCTGACACAGTTCTAGAGATGAGGCGTAATCGTCTTCGGGGAGGGGGAAGGGCAGCGGGCCGGGATCTCCGCCGGCCAATCCTTGGGCAGGGCGGGCTTTTTCAATACTTAAAGCTCTTTCTTTCCTTCTTTCCGTCTTTCTCATCAGGAACAAAAGGACTGGGAGAGCTCAGGGCTCTTTTCGTGTCAGTAAAGAAAACCCTCCCCTCCTCCCCCCCAAACAAAGGCATTTACGGAGATACCTTAAGAGAAATAATACAATAGATTAGACATGGCTCAGTAGTAGCTTGCCTGGCAATTGCATTATTCTGTTACAAAATACATCTTTACAAAAACATACATCCGATTTTTTATCAAATCATTATAAAACATTGTTTCCTGGTAGTCAAAGTAATTACTCGGAAGAAAAAAAAAGTCTACACTTCCCTAAAGCCGCCGCGCTATACCGTGCTCGTTAGCATTTCTTTCGGTAACCTTAGAGAGAAAATAAACAAAAGATGCGATTGACCTCTTGAAGACTTACGAATTACTGGATCCTTACTGCAGGTTACGGACGACATCGGTGCATCAGCTCCTTTAGGGAAAATGTGGGTGGCTCTTAAAAGAGCCGTTGGATAACAAATTGTGTAGAGCAAAACTCTTCCGGTACGATTTACTTCTTTTTGGGCGCCGCCTTCTTTGCCTTGGCCGCTTTGGGTTTGGCTGCCTTGGGCTTTGCTGCTTTGGGCTTCACTGCCTTCGCCTTAGCCGGGCTCTTGGCTGCCTTCTTGGGCCGGCCTGCCTTCGCGGCTTTCTTGGGACTCTTGGCTGCCTTCTTGGCCGCTGCGGCTGCCGGCTTCTTAGCCTTCTTGGGGCTCTTCTTCACAGCCGGTGCTTTCTTGGGCTTCTTCGCAGCGCTGGCGGGCTTCTTAGCCGCCGGCTTTTTGGCCTTGGCTGCAGACGCTCTCTTCTTGGGGGCTTTTTCCTTCACTTCTCCCGGTTTCTTGTTGAGACGGAAGGAGCCGGAGGCGCCGGTGCCCTTGGTCTGCACCAGGGTGCCCTTGCTGACAAGGCTCTTGAGCCCCAGCTTGATGCGGCTGTTGTTCTTCTCCACATCGTAGCCGCCGGCGGCCAGCGCCTTCTTGAGCGCGGCGAGCGAGAGCCCCTTGCGCTCCTTGGAGGCGGACACGGCCTTGGTGATCAGCTCGGTGACGCTGGGCCCCGCGGGCTTGCGGGCTTTGGAGCCGCTCGCCGCCTTCTTCGGCTTCTTGGCGGCGGCCTTGGCGCCGGGCGCGGGCGCATCGGGGGCGGCGGCGGGAGCGGTCTCGGACATCGCGGCGGCTTCCTCTGCGGAGCAGGCGAACACAATTGGGCTGGCCCGGGTCAGATGCTCGTATTTTTAGAGCTGAGCCGAGCGGTGATTGGTGGGTTGCAGAGCCCGCCCCGCTGCACGGCCGGGGAGCCCTTCGGTGTGCTCGATTTGTGTTTCTTTGGACTAACAAAAGTGTATTTTCCTCGGAATTTCTGCGACCAAATTGGCCGGTTTCCCCGGTGAGGGGGGAGAAGAGCAGGTACTTGCGTTCGGGAGAGTTTCCTGCAGCAAACACGCGATTTGAGTTTAAGGAGAGGCGATAAATCCCGTGTGCTGCTGCTGGAGAGACCTCTGAAGGGAGAAACTTTTGTTTTTCATTGCAAATTAAAAATTTCCTTTTAACATAAATGTTGCAGCAACAACTCAGTCTGATTCTTTAGAGGGTTTTCTTGGGGTCAAAGTTGAAATCGGACGATTTAAAGCTATTTTGACAGTTTAAATTGATTTTGAAGAGGAGGAAGTAACACAAACTCCTTTTTCAGCTCTGAATATGGATTAAGAACCGGTTCCTTTGACCATGTGTTTTACCTCCTAAAACGCTAAAGTCTAGTGAAATAGTGTCTCGTACAACCTCCTATTGCACTTTTTATAGAAACATAAGCAATTTTGTTATTATCTGGGGGTTTATGAACATACAGTTGGTTTATTTTGCCTTCCTGGAATTTCAGTACAAGGGAGGCAAAGTTACCCTGCTGCCCTATGTGGGGTGTTTTCTTTTTGTTTGTTTTCCACTTGAATTTTTCGACCAATTATTAAGTAAATCAAGCTATTTGCTTTTCATTTTCCATTTTATTTTGAAGTAAATAGTAATTTATTACCTTATGATACAAAACTGCAGCTTTGTAAAAGAAAGCAATCGCCTAAACTTCTGGTGATGTTTATGGAAATTATCTTTGTCTCTGGTAATTTAAGATTTGCAAGGACTAGCATAGCAGTTTACTAACTATGCTCTTTGTTCCCAAAGAATATTATCTTGTTACGTATTTTCTCTAAAATTAGTAGAATTGTAAACCATATTACTGTTTGGATTGTTTTATGTATCTCACAGAATATAGCTACAAAAGGTTTAGCTAAAGCCTCTGAATTCTGAATCCTCTTCCCACTCTAAATAAAACGCACCTAATTATTACATTTACGTTTGCATTTTACAACCATCACTGAAATAAGGAAATGCTTTTATGGCAAAAACTAGAGGACTTTGTGATAACCTGAGTTTTAACAAGGGGAGAGGTAGGCCATAGGTCATTCCTAAAGAACCAGGAAGGAATCAATCAATACTGATATCTGGTGAGAGATGGTGTAATATGCAGAACAGAACAGAACTCTGGAATAATATTTCATTAATCTATAACTGTATATGAAAAAAGTGTATTACCATTGACTTTTGTACTTATTTAAGAATCACAAAGACTATACTACAGCCAGCCCTTTGGTATTACCTGATGTAACATATAATGTGAATGCAGTATTTAAGTACACACCAACAACCAGAAATTCAGATTGAATGATTCGTAGTTCTAGAGAATTATAATTCTATTTCTACCTCGCGGTTTAATTTACAATGGCTGTTCTATGAATACTAAAATGTATATGAGAGATTTTAGCTTGCTGTAAAATTGTGTTTCAGGCAATGTGAAACTATGATTAAATACAATGAAGGGAAAAATTGTGACCTCCACCCCATAAGGATAAAATACCAGAAAAAAAGGTTGCAGTAAAACTGCACCTGAGTTTTGTAACGCTTTAAAGGGAAAATAACTGAGAAAAGAGCTAATCAAATTGTGACTTTCAAGGTCCTGTTTGGCAATAGTATGTAACATCAGATAAGGATACAGGAATTAAATGAATTGGGGTGGATATGGGTATTGCAGATATACCTCCAGAAACTGCCGAATTAAATTAAAATGTTTTTAAGACTTTTTTTCTGTGTATGTAAATTAATGAATGGACCTTTCCATTTATTTGAATACACAGTAGAATAAGGTATCAATTGCTGGGAAGATATGGAATTTAGTAGTTGCCTAGAGACTTCATTGCATATAGACAGAGGAGAAGCACAGACCATGAGTAACATGTCAGCAAAATGAAAAATTCATTCTTGCTTCTTGTTGTTATTTTGAACATATTTACTCCAGTCATCTTCACTGGAGGAAATTTAAAGATTCCAGCTCTCATTTGTGGCTTCACAGAGTGTTCATTCACATTTGTTGGTGGCTAAAATTGAGGTGGCTAAAATGGTCACTACTGCAGTTTTCTGCCTGGATTTTCTCCCAGCAGTTGCTACCCTTTCCCTATTTCCAAAAAGGACCAGAAAGTATATATATTTATCAGCTTCTGGTCTGCATCAGTTACAACAACCTAGTAACTTTAACTGAAGTAACTTCAGGAATTTCATGACAGAGAGAAAAGCTATGATTTTATTTTTCTTAATGGTTTTGCAGCAAAGACATAACCAACTTTAGTGATGTAGAATTGCTGCCTGGAATATGTATTCTTTTTCTTGTGAAAGAAATACATGCAGGAACAATATTTTGGAAATTTAAGCTGTATTTGGCAATTTTTAAAAGAGCTGATCTGCAGTCAGACCAGGTAGTTAAAAAAGAATGAACAGATGTACACAGGCAAAGAAAAAATGTGGTGAAGGATTACCTAAAAGGCAGAAGTGGGAGTTTTACCTCCATCTGAGCAAATGAGGAAGGGAAATAATCCTGTTTTAGATACAGGATATTGTGGAAAAAATTACTTTGAGAAGACTATACATAGATTGTTACATGCAGTTTGGTTTTCCCAGTGAATCTGAAGGGAGGTAGAGTTCATTATTACTTAAAAGAGAAGGAAAGTAGTATCAGGATCTCCAGAGATATTTCTGGAGACGGCACCACTGTAATGTCTACTCCATATGAATGACTTCAATCCTTCTCACCCTATGGGCATCTCATCACAAACTGGCCACACTACATCACAAACCGGCACAAGATTGCAATCTGAGCCCTCCCTGCAAGTTGCTTCCCTTCTGATACCCAAATCTATCCAACTTCTGCAGTTATCTATTAAGACCTCTTGGCATAAGCAAGGAGACAGGAACCACAGCCAAGGGCTGGCACTGCACCTGAGAGCTATCAAACGTTCCCATCTCCAGTTTAGGACCTGACAATACTTGTTCCTACGAAAATAAGCTGTGGGTTATATTTAGGTTAGTTTGCAATAAGGAGAGGTAGCACATAGTTGTTCTCAAGCAATTTTGTGAGGAGGCATTAGCATGAGAGCGAGCCACACAAATGTGGCTAATGGGCTGCTCTACCTGCTGGAGCTGAGGGCTGTGGTCAGTCATTCTCACACAGCTGGAGGAAGTACAGCTGTTCCATTCGGGCACCAGAGCCCCTCTCCTTGCTTCACTTGGCAATTTCCAGAGAGATTTAGGTGGGGGCCTTTACATTATGTGCTGCATTCCCACATACATGTTCCTCAGGAAAGAGGTATAAATGCTCCCTGCAACCGTGATTACACTCCTATTACAGTGTTACACCCATGCCTTACTTGCCCTCAGTGACTTCATCTTTCATCTGAGTTACAAATGTAATAACACTTGTCTGATCCAACCAGCCAGCACAGTTTAGCAACTTTTAACACTTAGCTAAGGAATTTTAAAGTGATACCTACTGAACTACAAACTTGGTGCAGCTCAGCAAAACAAGCCTCTGCCTACATAATACTAATGTTGCTGCTTCTACTGCTGTTGAGGCTCCCAAGTACACTGAGGTCACATAAGGACTTTGAAATTCAGTGTTTGGATGAGCATCTGTAGGGAGCAGAATAAATAGGGTAGGGCAGCAAATGACTGTCCCCATGGACTCAGCTTCCTGGAATGTTGTGCACTCCTCCCTGTACCCTTGGTTTAGGGCTGGGGCACCTATTGTGGCCTCCCTTCTTCATTGTCATGGCATGTAATTTGGAAGCTGAAAATCTATAGTCTGAAACCTGGATATGTCTGTAGTTAGGAGGCACTGGGAAGGAAATGCTTCCCAGGAGAGCAAAAAAACCCCAAAGCATCAAAACAAACAAATAAAAAAAAAAACCCCAAACAATAAAAAAAACCAAAAACAAAAAACCAAAAACCTTCAGAAATTCGTGGAGCCAAAAGGCTTCTGAGAACAGCTAATGAGGGAAAAAATATAGACTTTGTTCTTTATTGTCTGTGAGTTTATTGGGTTAATAAATTTTTACTCTTTTTGTACACAATGAAAAGGTCCTCAGATAGTTAGATATCAAAGAATAGAATTATTTATATCTTCAAGTAATTTGGTGTTCTAAAATTAATCCAAGCCACGTGAAAAATTGTGTTCTGGACCATCCTGGCATCGTTTGAATGTAGTCATCAGTGGGAAATTGAGGACCTCTCAGACCCTGAGACAATCTGTCCATCAAAGGTAAGCAACATTAATAGAGGCTGCATCAGCTATGGCTCCCCAAAGAAATTGTCTCCCCCTGAATCGAGATTGCCTGACTTTGTCCTGCATTTACCAGTGAATCCCACCAAGGAGGAGGACCACCACAGTCTTTTCATAGCAGCCTCTCCATCAGCAGGGATTCCTGGCTGCTCAGACTAGTGAGCAGCTCACAGAGAGTGATGCTGAGCAACTCTCTCTTCCTCCCCCCAACACCGCAGCACTTCTGTGTTTTCTGCCCTCCACACTTTCCTGCTTGTGTGACAATGCTGTCTGTGACTTCTGGTGTGAGGGAGAAAGCAGTATGATGAATCTAAATGTCACTTCCCATTCCAGCCATAAAAGTGTTTGGAACCAGTGGAGGGACAAAGTATCCTTGGACACATTGTGCACAGCTGGTCTGCAATCTGCCATCTCCCTGGCTGTTGACACCCCAGACACTGATGTTTCCAGGTAAATTTGGATTGTAAGGCAGCTCATTTTTTTTTCCACACAGGCACTGACGATGTCAGCCAGGCACAATGTAGGCTAAGAGGCAGAACACCGTGTAACACCATGCAAAGTTGCTCTCCTTAAGTGGTGCTGCCTTTTTCTTGTTCATCAGAGGTATAAAGGTGAAGCAGGTACTGGCTTTAGATAAGGCTGTTTGTGCCATCTTCTAGAGCAGGAGTCTTACAAGGAAGAATTTGGGTGCTAGCTGTATAGGCTGGCTGTTTTCCCATAGAAGGAAACAAAAAAGTTTTGAGGAGTTGTTAACTGTGTAAATGTTGTGCTGTGGTTCATGTTTTCACAGTAGATGCTTTGCAGCTGTGCAGTCCATGGTCTGATGCCAGAGTAGCACAATCTCAGGTCAGCATGCTGTCCAGATTCCCAGGGGCAATGGAAGGGCTTTCTGGTGCCTGAATTTCCCCACAATATGTGAATGAGATCAGCAACTCGTCACTTCTGTCATACAGTTATGAAGTCAGGAATGTGGCTTTAGAGGCTCATGAAACTGTATTTATACAACTTGGGCACATTCAGAAAGAATATAGTTAATCTCTTTTGCCTGCAATTTGCATTGGTCCCAGAAAGGATTAACTTCCTTTTGAGTTTATTAAAACAAAATCTTGATCTTTCTGGCACAGTTTTTTTTTTTTCTGCCTCGAAACTGAAAATGCAGTCAAGATTTTGTTGATTTGGTTTTGAAATAGAGAATAGAATACCAACTTTAACTTTTGTATGCTGTTTGAGGTTTGTAGTTCGTAACATCTGATATGTTATTATGTGGTTAACAAGACTAGCACTGAGCGACTAGGAGCAGGAATCAGCAGACATCAGCTGTATAGAGGGGGTAAGTAAAGAGAAACCGACTGGGGTTTGGGTTTGCTCAAATTGCTCTCAAATGAGACAGGTACAATGAAATTTAATAGCTGAAATTACTTAAAGCTGTTGAGAAAGGGTCCTGCTAATCAGTAAGGTGATTATTTGAGTAATTCTAATGTTCATTGCCCGGCATGCTCATTTTTATAAAAAAACTTCACTGGGAAAAAAAAACACAAGAAAAAAGAAAAAAGAAAAAAGAAAAAAGAAAAGAAAAGAAAAGAAAAGAAAAGAAAAGAAAAGAAAAGAAAAGAAAAGAAAAGAAAAGAAAAGAAAAGAAAAGAACCTAAGTGGAGGCAAAACTGTAATCTGTGCTTGTTTTATGAATTCTTTAGAAGAAAACAGGCCTTGGCATGCTGGAGTACATGGAAAGGCTTTCAAAGGTTATCACTGTCAGCCACATCTGTGAGTGAAAACAGGAATTTTTGTTTGCACGTGACACTAAGGAAAATAAAGGGTTCTTAATCTTCAAGTCTCTTTGGGTTTAGATGTTTCTTTTTTTCATTCTAAAGCATGTTCTTATTGTCCTTATGCAGTGATTGGTCTTAGCTGTAAGATTGTTTTTGTTTTTGGGTTTTTTTGGTCACTTTTCCCTAGGGTAGCAGGGTCATCTTGTTATGATCATTTCAAATCCGAGGGACACACAAGCTCTGTCAGGCTGTATTAAGAGCACATAAGCTATAAATCTGGGAGAGCTCTGAAGAGGAATACACAGTGTAGCAATAGAATTTGTATTTTAATGTAGTCCTATCAGTCGGGATCCAGAGTGGGGAGAAATTAATGGGCAATACGAGCAGGACAGCCTTGAGATTCTACTCTCTTTGAATTGCATTCTGGACACAAGATTATAACACTTGCAGAACTGATTTTTTTACAGGAAACTTCATTCTCAGCCAATATCTTAGCTGTGTCAGAGGCTAGTTAATAAAGAGGGTAAGAACAATAGCTGATAATCTCGTCAAAATGGTTCCTTTGGTGTCAGTGATTTGTAGGCCAGGGACTCACTGAGCCAGAGGGGATGTCTGAATTGGGGAGATGTGAATGAATTTTTCTTTTTGTGTTTCGCACAACACAAAGTTCAGTTGCTTTCTCTAGACAAAATATTTTTCATGTTTTAGGATTTTGCTTTAGCATTACAAATCATAAAAGGCTGAGGAATAGGAGAGTGGGAGTGGTAGATATATGAATGAGTGATGGACAAGTGTACTGCATGGACTCTATCCTTTTCACAGTGGACAATGAAATAAATACATGGTTAGGTGTCCTTAGTGTGTGCCTGTGTTATAAAATGCTGCTGAAAAACACACATGAAGTAGAATAAAATGGCAACCAGCAAGGAGAGTAAACTGAATACCCTTCCCTGTTGAAGAGCTGAAGACTGATGAATATAATGTATGTGAAACAGAGGGAATGGAGAGTCATTTGAAAGAAGAGATAACAAGGAATCATAAGTCTTCAGGGCCAGGCTGAGACATTCTTATATAAAATATCTGAGCTGAAAAATTCTGTGAAACAATTACTTGATATTTTTAGACCCCCATCACTCTGTCAGAATTACCCTCCTGGAGTCACTGTGACAGAGGCAGAAAAAAATAACAGAGTCAATGAGAAATAGGGTTGCAAGAGTTCACAGAGATCTCTCTGAGCCCTTCACCTTGAAGGACTTTCCTCTGTGAGTAATGATGTGTCCATTCAGCCATGATAAGCACAGGCAAATTGTATTGGAATTATGTTATTTTCATAGATCCAGTGAGCCCTAAGCTACAATAAGGAGGACTGCAGGCATAGCCAACATAAAGGAGGCCTGGATTGAAAAGTCATGACATTGTACCAAATAACAAAGACAAATGTCATCTCTTGCAACATACACTTGTGAAAGGAAAACATTACATTAAAGGAAGAGTATCCACTCAGAATTGTGTCAAGCCTTTGAGAACGTGGGGGTACACACGACCATGGCTGGCATAGCCATTTTTGTTGCACATATGACATATGTTATTAATTTGCATACAGTAAGAAGCAATCACCTTAATAGAAATATAATGTTTTTTGTATCTCACCAGGATGTCTGGGATTTATTGTGAAGCAAACAGTAGATATAGAAAATAAAAGGTCTTCTCCAGTTGTGTACTGAAAAAGCCCTATGTGGATTCACCATTGATGCTACACTATGAGAGCCATGCATGGCCAGCTTCTCGAAAAAAACACGTTTGTTTCTCGTCTAAGTTGGACATTTAGGCATGACTTTCCTCGTGCTTCATAGTACATAAGACAAATGTTACCCTAACATCATGAAACTGACCATAGAGTTGTTATATTTATCAGATGGTTCTCAGGGTAGTAAATCCCTGAATGCAAGTGAGAAAACATGGTTAGCATGACTTTAAAAACGGTACGCAGAGGCCTAAAGGCCACCAGCTCCCTGCGCTATGGTAGTGTCGCACCATCAGGAATAAAAAGGGTTCCTGCGTCCTCGGCACGCAGGAGGTGGAAGATGCTGGGAAAAGCGGTTCGGTGGAAACGCGAGACTGGGGGACTAGGAGCGAGTCGGGGGCAGAGACGGAGGAGGTGCCGGGGCTCCGGGGAGGTGCCGCGAGCGGAGAAAGGGGCGGAGGCTCAGGCTCAGGCCCAGCCCAGGCCGCCGTGCCCGCCCCTGCTCCCAACCAGGTCGGCTCCCAACGCATAAAGCCAGCCGCGCGGGCAGTAGAGCTGTAGTTCGGTGCTGGGGTGGTCTGTGTTCTTGCAGTGATGTCTGGTCGCGGGAAAGGCGGCAAGGGGCTCGGCAAGGGCGGCGCTAAGCGCCACCGCAAAGTGCTGCGCGATAACATCCAGGGCATCACCAAGCCGGCCATCCGCCGCCTGGCTCGGCGCGGCGGCGTGAAGCGCATCTCGGGGCTGATCTACGAGGAGACGCGCGGCGTGCTGAAGGTGTTCCTGGAGAACGTGATCCGCGACGCGGTCACCTACACCGAGCACGCCAAGAGGAAGACTGTCACGGCCATGGACGTGGTGTACGCCCTCAAGCGCCAGGGTCGCACTCTCTACGGCTTTGGCGGCTAAAAGCATTGCTCTTCAATATTTAGCGTAAGGACCCCAAAGGCTCTTTTAAGAGCCACCCACGTTGTCTGTCAAAAGAGCTGTTTTGCTATGAATGTTTAGTGGTTTTTGGTTTGGTATGTTTTAAGTGCTTTCTTTAAAGTTGAGGCTTTATTCGCCACCTTACGTTTAGTATGTCGGGACGCCTTACTCGGCTCCTTAAGTGTGGGATGGGTCTCAAAT
>VZRM01005886.1:23838-80978 GCA_013397955.1 Grantiella picta | reverse complement strand
ATATATATATATATATTCACATACATATATATATATACTTGAAACAGACGTGGAGATTCCTTCCTGTATGTACCTGTGATATTTATACCAAAGGTAGCATCTTCATGTACTATTCTCCTTTGCACCTGGGCTATTTGGTTTATTATTCACTTGATCTTTTTGCACTGAAAATGCAGCTAGTGCACTAATATTTATTTTGGCATAATTTTTGGCATATCAACAAACCTCAAAAGTTTCATACTAAGATCTACAGTTTATTTGCTATACCCTGAAGTTATTCACTCCTTTTCAATAATTATAGGGAGAAAACTTAGCCAAGCATAAAAAGCACAATCATCAGGTAAAAAAAAAAAAATAGAGCACAGATTTGATCTTTTCAGAACTGACTCATTCAGATCTCAATGCAACTATTTGAGCTTCTTTGCTTTGGTGGAACCTAATTAGTAAACCAGTTAAAAAACTTGATTAAACAAAATGTCCTTGCATCCTGCTCTGAAAATACCAACTTGATTCACCAGCAATTGCTTTAGAAATGAGTATATGAATATTAATATTCATGTGTTTGGTTGATGAAGCTATTCACACCTTTTCAGAATTCTGCATTTTAAAAAATATGCTCCCTTCTGTACCTTCTTTGGAGTTTATCATCCTAACAAAGAGCACATTTAGAGCTTTCTCCTTCAATGTGCTGAGTGCTCTACTTCAGCCCTGAGTGCCCTTGGTTTGGTGAGCCCGGAGACATTTTGTGGATTTTTGGATCATGCTTGGCACAGTAACAGAACATCCAGTTTCTTTGCTCTGATGCTTTGGTCCTTCTCTTAAATAGCTGCATTATTTTAGCTTAGATAACACTGCTTCAAATAACCCTCCTTTCATGAATTTTATCTCCCCCCTCAAGGCTTTGAAGAAACAGCATCTGATGTTATTTTTTGTCAAGGTAGGTGCTAGAAAGTTCATCTTCAGCTTAGCACAGGTGGCCCAGCTCCCATCTGCCAGGACCTGTTAGTAGAAGAACGGGGCAGACCCTTCTTGGAAGATGCTTTTACATTTTAATCAAAGGACAAAGATAAGAGGCTGCTTTATTAGGAACTGTGACTGAATTAAATCTCCTGCCTAATTTCCCCCAAAGGCTGCAGGCTTGGCAGCAGACACAGCGACCACTTTCTACTGGGATGTTGCCTCAAAGCTGTGTGTGCTGTGCCCAAAGCTAAAGAACCGAGTGAGACTCTTGTTGCTAAAAGTTATAGCGCACAAATCGCTCACAGATTAATCTCCGTCCTGAGAGGAAGCAGTGAGTGGGGTTGCAAAACTCCTGCTGTGGGTTTATGCATCTAATGCAGCCACTGAGCTGAAACAGAGCTGGGACATCCACAGAAGAGTTCCTTGGGATCCCATGGGCCAGTGGCAGAGGACTTCAATGGGACAACCATGAGCTTTGCCTTCCTACTGTGTCACAGCTTTTCTCAGTTCTCTGCATCCCCTAGGGAATTGGAGAAAAGCTGCAATTTTCTTCCCAAGACTGTAACAGGAACATAAGTGGAAGTGGAGAACTGAAGGCTCTTACCTGTCCCTTAGTCCCTGACAGAAATAAAGACTGGAAAAATTCCAGTGAAACCATTTTTGCTTGGTTTCTCTGCATCTGCAGGATTTACTCTTGGCTGCTCTATTCCAGTTACTAGGAGAAACTGGGATTCTGAAACAACTGGGCTGGACAGTGATATCAGTTCTTTCTGGCTCCTCCAGCAGTGAGTCAGATCTCCCAAGCTCATCCTCTTAACCCTGGATGATGTCCTGTCTTCACACATATTATCTTGCCCCAGGCTAGCTGGTCTATAATAAGAAAGAGGATATCAGCATGTTTTAGGCTGCAGTTGTCAGTAAAGAATCAGGATTTTCTGGGCATGCATACCTGGCCAGATGCACTGTGTTAGGTTGGTGTATGTTTTTCATGCTGGTTCAGGCTATCTGGGGACAATTTCTAATATATGAGCACCTCTTTGGAGTGGTCTGAGTTCATCAGCTCATTTTGCAGAGGGTGTGCTTGCCAAGAAGCTGTCAGGTGGTAATTTCTGGCTGAGCCTGAAATGGTGACCTGGTGAGCTGGCTCTGAACCATTGGTTTGTTCTTCCAGGCGGAGACAATTCTGTGAGATCAGCACCAGCCTGTGGCATCCTGGTGCTGCTCACAAAGCAATGCCCATATTGATGAGGCAGGATCTGCAGCACCCACGCTGAGGGACATCTGCTTACTTGCTATCCTTAAAACTTAAATGCACTTGGAAAATGAAAACAAGCAAACCTAAGCACTCCCAGCTTAAGCCAGTAGGCACATAAACATCTGTGGGAAACACAGTGTTTCACAACTGAACAGCTTCAGTTTTAATTTAATTTTGCAGCTTTATTAGCCTGAATAATCATCTCCCAGGAAAAAAATTCAAAACTCTTCATCTGGCAAGAAGAAAAACAGAACAAAACATCAGTCAAATGTGCAATAATGAAGACTAATCCTGGCGTGGCAATGAGAAGGAACAGATGACCAAAGCAGTTTTTTCCATCTCAGGCCACAGTGGTTCAATATCAGCACTCTGCCAACAGTTGCCTTCATCCAAAAACCAGTCCCAAATTTTTAGGCATATCTAAATACTACGAAAGAACTGAGTTACAGGAAAAATACCCAATTACCTGATTTTAATGCTGAAGATGAAATGTTAATTTCAACGTGTTTTTTATTTTGAGGTCTTCGTTTCTCAGCTCCAGAGTAGCTTTCAAAAATCATTTCATATATGGAAAAAGTCACAGCATGTATAGTTCAATATCAGTGTGCCTTAGCTAGATCAATAAAAGAGTCGGAGCTTTTAAATCCACAGCTCTAGTTACTACAACCAGAGTGAACAGAATTCCAGATACAGGAGAAGGCCCTGATGCCTTGAAGACCCTAGAAATAAACACTCACACTTTTGAGATAATATTAAAATAGGAGGTATAAAAGCTGGTCTTTATTGGAGGCTCCAGGGGCAAATATGGAGAAACATCCACAAAACACCCGCCCCAGGGTGAATGCAGTTTTATAAGTTTAGCAAATTAGTATATTTGACAAGAATTGCCAATTAGAAGCACAGGTGATATCAGCCCCTGTCTTCTAGATGGGACAGTCAATAGCACCTTGTTGCCTTTTTAAACACACAAATAACAGGAGTGAGGTTTCGTCTTAGTTTCTTCCTTGGAGCAGACAAAGTCAGTGTGAAGTGAAATGACTGGGGAATAAGTGTTCCTTATTTCTCCTTCCTGGATGTTTGCCAGTGTCTAGATTTGAGACTGAAAAGGGGGAGTGAAATATTCTGTATGCAAGCAATCTTTTATTTATCACCAGGAACTGAAGTAAAAAAACCCTAAGTACTAGAAACATTGAAAAATAACAGGAGCACAGGGCAAACTTACATGGAACAGTGTCCCTCATACAAAAACAGGTGTACTGTTTGCAAAACATGAGATTCAGACAGTGAGAACAAATGACCAATTTCCATCACACGAAGTCTGTGGTCCACATTAGGGATGTGCCTAAATTGGGTCTGCCAGCACAGGAGTCCCTCCTCTCATCTCAGGGCAGGTTTCCAAACCCTCCCAAATTCTGTTACTGGATTTGGGAGTAGGAAAGGACCCCAAACCACCTACCTTGGATAGTTAATCCAAGGAACCAGGAGAAAAGGAAATAATCAGATGCACCAAGGTTTGGCATGGTGGTACATTGATCCTCAGCTTGACAAGCTGCATCTTCTCTTGTTGGCAGCTCAAACAGGTGGTGTAAGCTTTGAAAAGCCAAATGCTGTCTTCATTCTTCCCAAGGGGTTCCAGGTATATTTTCCTAAGATAAAGGTATAAAATGCCTACAGCACAGCCTGTGTGAGGAGCACACTGGGGCTCATAGGTATACAGCACTAGATTTGCTGTTTGCATGTCGTTCAAAATCTATAGCAGCACTAAAATTTGAATGTACACAGTGGAAAGGATCATTTAGAGAATGGTTCACAGCTTCAGTCACTGTGCTGATTTTATCTTGGCAGAGTTAAATCCAAACACTGCCTATTAACATGGTGTTTAGAAAACGAGAACTTGTAAGATGTTTTTTCTTATGAAATAAATTCCTGAATATAATTTATTCCCTCTTTAGCTGTTCTAGTCCAAAGTTTACGTATTGCAGCATGCTTGCCTTCTCCAAATTAATTACAAACCTAAGTCTTTGGAATACTGACAACCGTAAAAATCCCAAACTACAGATGGCAAAATTAGAACACAAAGGATGTGTTGAAAGGCTGATAAATGGACAAAATAAACAAGTTTGCTCTAGAAAGGTTTGGGAAACAAAATCCTAAAAAATCCTTTCTCTTTGCCTCCTCGAAAATACTTTTTCTCTATAGCAAAATGGAGAAACTTTATATGATATAGAGTTAACAGTGTATTTGAACACAGGAAGAGTAAATTTCTTTTAAACACTCAACTGAAGAAATACATTGTAATTATTGTTATTTCTGAAGTATTTATTTTCAATAATTTTTGGTTCTGACTTAAGAGTGAAATTCTGCTTGAGAGAGTGAGCTGGTAGCAGCAAGGCTTTCTTACTCAGCATGTTTTAACCCTGTGAATATGCAGATTCCCATTTGCATAATGCCAAAAAAAAAGAGCTGTTATTCCTACAGTGTTCCACCATGGCAGCTGGAAATAGCTTTGTTTTGGCTCACCTGTCATTGACTGGAATCTTAGTTAAAATACAAGACCTGATAACTTTGAGATTTGTGTCACCACCAATGAGTTTACATTTCAAAATGAACTTACAAGTCAACTGATGAATGAGAAGGGAAAAAAGCAGTGATGGAACATTTTTAATCCAAATTTGATGGAGGATCAAAGGAAACAGCAACTCCAAAGGTGTAGCACAGCAGCTGTCTCACATGTAGTCCATATACACTTTATAAAAGTTTATGGAATTTCCTTCTGTGTCAACTCTGTATTAGCAAAGGCTTGCTGGAATTGCTGATTTCTGAGTAACAGAGGGGCATAGATTTAGGAGGCATCATCCCTAAATCTCAGTGGCAATGGAACTTTTTGAAGGAGGTTTTGGTGATAACCAGCTTAGCTTTAAGAATGCAGAGGATCTTCCCAGAAGCTGCGGGCAGCATCCTGCAACCCCTAGTAGAGCAGAATTAGATCAACCATGGGCACAATGGGCTTCAACACCCAGCAGCCATCTCCAGCAGAAAAAATCAGCAGATGACAAAACATTTGACCAGCCCCTGTCTTCAAGCCCATGAGTAGAATGGGCTTGAAGTTGGGCAAATGCAGCTGGAGATAAAAAAAACCAAACAAAACAAAAAAAACTTTTGCTTAGTGAATTAATTTTCAGCTGTGAAAATGAAAAAAAGAAAGAACAACACACAGTGACTCATGGTTTGCAAAATAATATTACTACTTAGAAAAAAAAACCCATAAATGTGAAATACTCTCTGTCACAGTGGAGTAAATCACAAGCCACATCTTCATGAGGGAAAAGAACCTTTTTCAGATTCTTGGTAGCTGAGTGGAAGTGGTGAAAAAAGCTTTTCTGAAACATGAGGGAGGTAGCTGAAGTGGGAGTTTTAATGTGGAGAATTTCTGACATTTCAGTGAACTGGCTTCAAAAGCAGTTTGTCAAAGCTTTAAAAAAGCCTTTCATAAAGTGTCCATCAGCTGCATTATGCTTTAAACATGGATCATATTTTCATAGCAATATGTGACTGAAAGGCAAAAGGGACTTGTGAGCAGCAGGTGCCATCTGTGTGAGAGGAAAGGAGACATCTGCCAGGTGATTCCCTTCTTTCAAGCTCTGTAATTCTTCACAGGAAGAGTATTATTCCCTCCAGTCAATCGGGGACATAGAAAAATCCCACAGAAAAAAAGGTCTAATTAAAGATATGTATATTTATATACATACATTTTCTATAAATTTCAAAGTTGATGAAATTTTGTTTGACTCTAAATCAAATCTTTCACTTTAATTTGGGCTTGTAAAAGCACCTTAAGAACATATTTATTTATTTTCTCTTGTTTTTAGTGAAAGTTATTTTTAAACAAAGATGCTTATTTGAACAAAATGCAAAGAATAATCTTTAAAAAAAAAAATAGAAAAGGTAAAAACCCCTATACTGACATTTTGTAAATGAAGGGGCAGGGAAATAGGATGCTAAGAGAAGTCACAGCAAGGGTGGTTACAACAAAATAGTGTCTTTAAAAATGTGGGGAATGGAAAAGAACTGCTGTCCCTCCTTTCTGTATTGCTGTCTGCAAGTGAGCTGCACTACCCAGCCCAAGAAAATTCCTAAAATCAGAGGCAGATGGACTTTTCTGCTGATTCTGAAGTTGGAAAGGCTTCTGCTGTAGTCACTCATTTTATCTCTTCTTCCATTTCAAGATAATTTTTTTTTAATGTTCTTTAATGCAAAGGAAGGCATCCTTCCTGTTCTAGAACACGTGGCCATGTTCTAGAACAGCATGGCCATGATTGCCTCCTCCTCTCCCTGCAAGGTAATTCCCTGTCCTCTTCTTTGAGAGAAGTCTTTCTAAAGGGCAGCTGGACTTTATCTCTCTTACTTTGGAAAAAGAGCAATAAAATAGCAGGAGTATTAAGTCTGAGCTTTAGCTGCTTTCAGAGAACTGTAAACCTGAAAACTGAGATGCCAGGAGATCCTAGCAGCCTGTGAAGTGCTGGTCTAGGCACCCTAGTTCACATTTTTGGGGGGATTTTTTTTCTCTTAGCAGAACTGCAAACAAAACCAAATACTGTCCTTCAAATCCAAGATGTCTGGTAAGAGTTTTAACTGTCCAGTTTTCACATTCCCCAGTTTTACAGCAATCACTGTTGCAGTGTTTTCTATCATTCAACAGCTCATAAGCAATGAAGATCAACATTCCTGGTTTTATTTGGATAGGGCATTTGAAAGGAAAATTAATTTTCCTACATCATCCTATGAATAGGTGGCATAGTTCAGAAATGTGAACTGTTTTCCTGAGTCCTGACCAGCACCTGGAATATGATTTTATTCCTACCAATAAAACCAGGAGAAAAAAAAAGTTTTTATAGAATAGTTTTTGAAGAACAGAGCTATTCCCCCAGTACACAGGAGATTTTTTAAATAGTACTTAATTTTGATCACACGTATTCCTCTTAAATATATTCTGAAGGGAAATGTTAGCCTAACCCGTTGTTAGTTCCTTGCCAAATCTCAGAGCTGACAGATCACAAATCTTCAGCACTGAGACAGGGATATCCTTTCACCTTATTATTTTAATAAGCCACCAGCATTGGATCTACCTATTCTGGAGCTTTAGTCAATAAGTGTCAAGGGCTGGGATTTATTAACTGCCCATTTATGCAAGCATGGTTTTCTGAATTTAAGAGATTTGTAGTGGAAGACAGCCTCTGAGCTGACTTCCTCTATCTGCACATTCAAATGTTCCCCAGTGAACCAGAAAGGCCAGCAGCAAAGCAAGCTGCTACATGCACAAAGTGATTTATGTCATGCCCAGTCAAGGGCAACATGGAACCTGGTTGATGTTTGATTAAGGAGAAAAAAAACAATCCAAATCTGTAATCAATGGAATAGTAATTTTCAGCCTTGCTAATTGGTTATAACACTGACATCAGATAAATCCTCACCCCAGCTAGGTTAGATAGAATTAAATTGTGTTATTCTTTACTGCAAGCAGAAGCTGAAAGAAATAAATGTGTATAAACTTCCATTGCAGTTTATTAAACACACTCCTCTGGCTGTCGCGGTGTCTTTGAGTGTGATGAAGCGCCAGGCTCCAGGTTCCAATTAACCTGCAATGATCAGGGAGGCAGAGCTTGGGAAACCTGATCTCAGACCAGCAAGCTCCAGCCACACAGAGCATCAGAAAGGATGGCAACCCATTTGTGCTTTATTGAGCAAAGTTGGTGCTATTTTCATTTGTTGGCCCCCATGGCAATGTTAAACTGCCTCACCACCCTTCAGGACAATGACCACACAGTTATATGGGGCAGTCTGAGAAAATTAAACTCTGTATAGAAACCAATAATTTTTTACTCTTCAGATCAGTTGCTTCTATCAGAGATATAAATATTAAATATTGCCCATTTTGTGCATAATGCATTAATGCCTTAAAAAAAACCTCTACAAAACAAAGTAAGAAAACAACAGTAAACTAGGGTTTTTTTAATTTGAAACAACATAAAATACTGTTTTCAACTCCCCAGTGAGGAGATACAGTAAGATCCCTTGTGCTGCTGACTATCTTAGGAGCCTCTCTAAGCCAGGAAAGAGGTTCAGAGAAAGGCAGTGATAGGATGTGGGTATGATGCCATCCCACCAGGGGAGGCAGGGGCAGTGAGCTTTTGTAGTGGAAATGCTGCAAGACCATCTCACAACGAGATAAAAAAGAAGCCAGAAGTGCTCTGATGTTCTTGATGACAATTACAGCATGAGCACTGAGTGTCTCTTTGTAGGAATTCATACGGGACCATTAGGTTATGGGATAATCCAGGTTGAAAGGAACCTCAAGAGCTCTCTTGTCAAACATCTTCCTCAAACTGGGTCAGTTACAGCTCAGACCCAGTTACTTTGAGCTTTATGTGTCCCAGTCTTGAAATATTTTTTAGTATTAGATTCCTCTGAACAAGTCCTATTTCCTCAGATTTTGTTCAGTGGGCAAGTGTTCCGTTCCTTTGGCCTTCCAGCTGCCCTTGCTCCAGTTTGATTCTGTTCTTCTTGTGCTGGGGGGAACATTAAAGCTGTGGTTGAACATGTTTTTAAGTGTGGAATTGAAGCCTACATGGGCTTGGGCCGGAATGTTCTTTTTCTCTCAACCAGATGGGCAGCAGTGTCTGTAAAGCACAGAGCTGCTGACCTTCCTGCTGGCAGCTGCCTCAGTGCTCAGTGGTGAGGTGATCCCTCTTGAGGAAGCAAGAAAAAGAGGAAAATGGAGTGGAATAGAAAAGCCATCTTTGAACAGTGGTTTCAAAAGAAACAGAATGTTAAAGGTCAGATCCTTATCCTTGTGGCCTTATTTACTGACATTGGTGCAACTTCTGACAAAGGGATGAGACTCGAATTCAAACAAAAGTGTGATTCCTGCATTTCTGAGGAAAGACTGTATGGAAGAAATGGCCAAATTCTCACTTGTTGAAATATTTGGCTTTTGCTGTCACTCTCTTTTCCATCTGAGGTCAGGTAAGCTTGAAACACCTATTCTTCACTCATCCTCAGCTTTCTTGAGGGTTAGCAGGCTGTACAAAGCCAACTGATACTTTTCAACATTCTCTTGGCCTTTTGAAAAGACATATTTTTCTCTCTGAGTCCAATAAGTCTCTGATGAACTTGAGAGATAGAAAAGGCTCAAAGTAACCATACTATTCTTTTCTCTCTCTTCTTTAGCATCTTCTTTTCATGCAAACAAATTCTGTTTAATTTTATGTTACTTAACCAACTCAAGCCCTGGTATCTTATACCTCCTAACCTCTGAGAACTTGAAATGAAGCCACAATAAGGTTCAGAGTTCTCTGATTAAAATCTCCCCCTCCTCCCCAGTAAAAATAAAAATGTGTATTAAATATCAAAACCAAGTCTGCAAGATGTTCTCCGGTCTGATTTCCCAGAAGAACCACAGTGAGGAAATCACAATACACAAGTGATTCCTCTCTGGATGCAGTAAGTGAATCATCTTTGAGGTATTCCTGGGCTCATCTCTTGGAGGTGCTGCTCATCACTGTGACAATGACACAAGGATCTCTTGCTGGAGGTGGACCTGCCTGTCTGGAGGGTTGTTTGTGACACCCAGAGGAAGCACCCCCTGTAAGGAGTCCTAATCTATCAATAGTCAGCTCTGTTCAGATCCTTTGCAGAATGGCCTGTTTAAGGAAATATTTCTGTAGCAATAAATTGTAGAGATATGGAAAAATGAAAGCAAAGTAAAAAAGCCCCAGGTGTATCTGAGTTCAGATACGCCAAAGTAATATCCACTTCAATCCAATTATAAACCAGTTAGTTTATAATCCTTTGCCTGGAATCCTGGACAGTGATGTGCAACCTGCATTATGTAAGAAATAGATGTTCAGAACCCATCACTAACCAAGTTCAGCATTAATTGATTTACTGAGCAATTTTCTGCTCGTCAGATGTCCCCAGACATGCTATAACAGAAGCAGCTCTTTTCCCTGATACTTCTCCTGACTGATGGTGTCATCAAATACCACCTCTTCTACAGTAATGACTCCTTTTCCTATAAATATAAAATACAATGCTGGGAAAAAAAAAATGTCCTCGACCCTATAAGACTCTTCCTTTTTTGCCTCATGAACCAAGAATAACTCATGATAATAATTTGATTATACTTTTCAAAAAATATCCAGATAGACCAATTTCTGCTCATAAAAGAATGATGATATTAGCATTAAAAAACTCCAACAAACCGGAGAGGTTTGCAATAACTTAATCATTGTGTACAGCCCAAAGTTAAATTGCTCTGTGATTGCCAACATCTTCTGCTGAATTTTAGCTGTATTAAAAAAAGAAGACTTTTTCAAGTGCCTGTCCTCATGGGTGCTCAGGTTCTATCTGTTCTTCATGGGTTTTGGTATTAAGTAACCTCTCTGCAGTTTGCTGGTGGAACTCTGCTGCATTATTATGTGAAGAGCTTTGTCTTATTGAGGTACAGCAAGAATTTCCTACTTAAACAATGTGGGGAAAGGATTTCTAGTATATAGCAGATGGTTAGATGTCTGCAAATTGACATTGTTTGGGTATGTAAGCTTGACCGTTGTTTTGGAGTTTGGCATTTAATCAACAGATAATTAATTCTCTTGTTAGAATCGGAAAGTCAATTTGTTATTCAGCACTAAGCAGCCTGCCAAAACAAGTGAAAATTCCAGGCCAAAACAGGTAGCAATATTCTGTAACACTAAGCATCAAGTTAAAAACAAACAATAGAAATAACATTTTAGTAGATGTTTGCAAATTTAATCTAATTGTCAATCATCCAGTAGTCCTTAGCCTTACTTAGAAATTATCATTACTTTTCTGGCATGATAATTTTTTGCTGAGAAAGTTGCCTTGAACCACTTAATGGATGGGAGTGATGACTGAAAATGACTATTTAGCATTCTTAGGAGTTGTTTTCTTATGAGAAAGCTTTGCAAAAGAAAGCAGTCTCCAGCTAAGCTTCTCTAAGGTCTGTTCTCCCTGAGATCAGAAATGTAATTGTAAACAGCATGTCCTCTTAGCCTAATGGGTAAAGGCTTTCACATCCAGTCAATTATTCCTCACAACAAAGTAAAATGCATAATATGACTTTTATATAAACTTATAATTAGAAAATTCTGAGGTTCTTTCCTGAGCTAGCTTCCTGCTGAGGCACAGTTGCCCTGACATGGATCTGTGTTTTCTGCTTTTAAGGTTTGCTTGGTTTTGGTGTCTCAGTAATGCTGCACTGCCTGATGCAAGTATTGCCTCTCTGGAACAAGGGGACCATGGGTCCTAAAATACTGTTAGTTAGAGGAATTAGGGTGCAGTCCAAAATCTGAAGGTGCCTAGATTTTTAGTATGTATTTTTAGGCACTTTTTTATATTTTGAAGTGTCAGTGACAAGTAAACCACTAAAATAGGGTAAATTGCTTAGAAAACTGAACAGAGCAGGATGAAATCTGTGACCCAGAAGCCCACACCAGCAGAATATCTTTATTCGTAAAACAGTATTTGTAGCCCAGCAAGGGAGAACTTCATCTGGAGACTGTTTCCAAAAGCCTTGGGAAATGCAAATATGCCTGGGATCCGCTGCTCTGTTAAAACAAAACACTTTCCTTTTTGATGATTATTTGAAAACCAAAAAAATATTGCAATAGTCATGGAATAATTAAGTGCGAAAACACCTCTAAATTCATTGGGTCGAACCATTATTGTAACACTAAATCACTAAAGCATGTTCCTTAAGCAACACATCTTATGTCTCTGAACACTTCCAGGGACAGTCATTCCACCTGGACACTTGTGCCAAAGCCTGACCCCTCCTTCACAGCCTGGAACAAGTTTTAAAGATCCCTACTTCTATTACCCATCTAAGAATTCTAAAATGCTTAGGAGCACAAACATGTTTTCAAATTGCATCATGCTGTCTAATATAATCTCCCTGTGAGTCTTTCTTCACTTGTGGATTTCAGCTATAATAGTTGCCATTACACTATCCCTAAAAAGAGATAAAATCCCATGGAGCTGCATAAACAACTTGCATCGATCAGGTATCCCTTGGACACAGCAACTGGCCATCTGTGGTTCCAGTTGAAAAAACACAACTTTTTGTTCTTCCTATTTTCTGTAGCAGCTGAATCCCCAGTGAGAACAAGACAGCATCTACCCACATGCTCTGTGCACGTTGTGACTTCCCCAGGGGAATTTGCAATATACAGGAATGAGAGTGGTAAAAAAGAAATGGTATCTTCTGTGCTTGGACAGACAGTCCCACCAATATCAAGAGATAGGCCTGTGATTTCATAAGATGTCTCTAGCACAGCCAGGAATTGCTCTTTATTTATCTCAGAAACAGGCCACAATATTTTCCATAAACACAGCTAAGGGCTAGATTAGTACAGAGGCATCTGAATGAGAAATGAAAGCAGAACTGCAACTTCACTTTAGGATTTTTTTCACTGCATTCATTGCTTTTTTTTCTACATTGCATGAAGACCATCCTAAAGATGGAGAAAAATATTACAAAAAGCATTCATTACGTTTCAAGGCATAATAAAAACATTGGTAATACACTCATTGCTGAGATGCAAAATGAATCTCAAAGCAATCAGAAGACAATAACAATTTTAAATTAAAATGTGCACAGTGTACAAATTGATTTTGCTAAAGGCAAACAAACTGGCGAAAAAATCTCTGTTGGCAAAATAGCTTTGAATATTTAGATCAAGTTTACTTCTTGATAAAGGTTCTGAGAAAAGCTATGTTAATACTACGGAATTTATTCCACAATTTATTGCTTACTCTGCATATCCTTAGGTGAAGATGCAAAATGTTCATTTTATCCATGGATTTGTTACTTTTTTCTTCCTGTTATCATTTTAAATGGGGGGCTGAGAAGAGGAACACTGGGAAGATAATATCTGATGTTTGTACATAGGGCATGTTAACCAAACCACTGCTCCAAAACCAGTTTTCCAGCACTGACCACAGGTTCTGTATGAAACATATTGGCAGTTTTTCACATACAGGGAGGCCCTTGGACCTTGCAACCAGCTTGAACACCTTCTGCTGCTTCCACAGGAGGCACTGAGCAAACAGAAACAAACCCACAGCAGGCACAGCTGCAGCCCTGAGTTCCAGAGCTTCAGCAGGGCACAGAGCATCCATGTGAGCTCCCATGCTGGGGACTGAGCAGGAGCAGAAGTCATGGAGAGCTCCCCCAGGGCAGTGCCTGTGCTAAATAACAGTGGTTAAGCCCCTGTGCATCACTGATGAATGTCCTGTAAGATACTGAACAGCTCAAGGACTCTGCTGTGCTGGATTTAATCTCTCAGCTATTTTGGAGTTCGCTTTCCTTTCCCTCCTGCTGTGATGTTATTTACTTTTCCTTTATCTCATCCATCTAATTAAAAGAGTGCTGAGAACAAACAAATTTTATCAGGCAGCTCAGTTCTGATGGTGCTTTCTTTGGTAGCTGATACACCTAAGAAATCAATATAGAGACTGGATTGAGATGTGTTACAGGACTCCAGTGTAAGAGATTAAAGAATGGATAGAGCAATCTCTAAGTACCATTCATGTATACACAGCTTTTTGAGGGCATGGGAGGTCTAGTTAAAAGAAATTCCCTTTTTTTTAGCATAGTGTTGCCAGGAGATAGGTCTTTGGGCAAAGAAAATCTCTGACCTCACCCAGGAAATCCTCTTTCTTTAGAAGTGCCAAACATGTAAGGAGCTGAAAGCAAGTAAAAATATGTTTCAAATTATTTTTCTCCTCACTATTAAATAACGTATATTAATGTATTGCTTAATTTTATGACTTTTAAAGTACATTTGAGCATAAAACCCCCACAAACCTCTACTGAAAGTATTTCTACAGAGAAAATCCTTTACCTGAATTGCTGCATCCTAGTAGAGGGGGCCTTTTACATTTAAAGCAATAGACAGTGACACTAAAACCTGTGAGAATGGCCAGGACTCCAGGGCAGAGAGGTTTGATAGCCACAGCTCTCCATGGCTATTGTTATCCATCAATCCATAAGTGACCTGAGCTGTGGAACAAGAATTAAGAAAATGGGCATGCTTGTATCCCAGTTCAGCAGATTTTGGATTTGTTTAGTTTGGGAGAGAAGCAGGAACTCATTAAATGGATGTCTATTGGGCATTTATTACTCATAGTAGGAACAATTATATGCATTTGCATGTTTATTTGGAGGCTACGTTGAACAAGAAAAAATCCTTCAAGCAAGAAATGTTGGGGTATAAACTACGTCTCTCTCTGCCATCTCTAAGTCTGTGGGTATAGGAAGATTTTTATAGAAGATGCATATTTCTATTTTATATTAAAATTCATTGACTATAGGTAACAACCTTTATTTTAAGGAGTAACATATAACAGCTTTTTTTTTTTTAATCATGAGGAATGTCAATTTCACAGAAAATAACAATAAATATATCAATTCATATTAATAGTTAACAACTCAATTAGCCTGGAATCCCACAACTCTCAAAATCCTAGACAACACCCAGCATTTGACTGCAACTGTTACACATTTTGAAAGTCTTACACTGAAATCCTACTCCAAAAACATCCATACCAATAAACAAACCACAATTCTTCAAGATCTTTCCCCCAGAGCTGTCTTGTCAGGACCTTTCTGCACCATCTTCCCTGCAGCTGTGAAGCCTCAGACTCCCTGCTGAAGTTAACCAAGGTCTGGTGGCTGCCAAGTGACAAAGTGGCAGCCTCAGTACCTCTCTCTGCATTATTCCTTTTGATCTTTCTGGGGAGAAGAGTGTTTTTTTCCTAGGTGCTGTGAAATGTTGATTTCTCTTTGAAAAGGGGATGTTTTCCTCTACTGAAAAGTATATTGTTTCCCCACACTTGGCCCTTTGTTTCACACAACATATTGCAAATATGAAAACCAGCTCTACATACACTGGGGAAAGTCAGAGGCATCTTATGAGCCCAGCTGGGCAAGTGTCTTTTTATTCTGGTTTTGTTTTTTTCTTTTTCTTTTGTGAGAGATGTTGTGAACAAAGAGCCATCTAGGTCAGAAAGAACAGCTCAGTGGTGAAATCATTCAGCATTATTTTTTTTATCTTGCCTTATGTTTCATTTCAGATCTACATACAGCATGTGGGCTTTTTCTGCAGTCCCTGGGTGTCTGTGGAATCTTGTGACCTCTGATCAGACCTGCTCTGATCATGCTTGGCCTCCCTCTTGTGTTTGCTTGTAACAGTCCACTGGGTCAATTGACCTCAAATTTCTGTGTAGTGGTGCATTTATGTCCAACACGTGACACCTAAAACTGCAGAGAAGCCAAAACATGTAGGTTCTCTGCCAATTTGTTTGAAATAACAGATTGATTTTTCTCCAGTTTTCTCTTTCATCCTCCACTCCGTTATTTCTCCCTTCTGCTCACAAAGCTGTGGGAATAAACTGACATCTCAGAAACATTTGGGTTAAATCCTCAGCTGAAACAAGCTGTGATATCTTAGTGGGGTCAACATCAACAGGGAACCTAATCTTTGGGATTCCCACACAACATTCCCTTTGTAAATGAATCGTGTATTTCAGAGCTGATCACTCTGAATCCCAATAACAAACAGGGGAAACAACGTGGCACCTGCTGACATTTTAGCACCTCACATCTATGCACTCTCTGTTCAAGACTATCAGATCCAAACTCCCTGTTAATTTACCCTGGTTGTAACAGTTTACATTGTCTCCATGCAGGTAAAGAAGACACACAAAGGAGTAAAAGAAGCTGGTTCAGAAAATGAAGTTTTTAGATCTCTTCAAGCAGTAGGGATTGTGAGTTAGCACTAAAGAACCCTCACCCCGTAAGTACAATATCTCTTATCTTACACGTTGAAAATTAATATGAAAAACATGAAAACATGCCCACATTTTATAGTAGACACTTGTAAATGCACTTTTCAATTTGTAGCTTTCCCTGCACAAATGGATGTTAATTGGTGTTTCCTAGGAATTGATGTGATTTGATAAAACTGCAGCTGAAAGATGGCTATACTAATAGAAAATCAGCTAGTTGTGTTGCCAAAATGCTCTTCCCGTTATTGTCAGAACTGCAAATCTTCCCTTGAAAGCTCTGGGAAGTTATAGCATACCATGAGGAGCAGGGTGTGATTCCAGCAGCCTGCGATAGTGTGAGTGGGATTTAGTATTAATGTTTATTTTACCTGGTGTCTCCCTGGGAAGGGTTGTTGGTCCTTTTGGCAGAAATGGATCCCATTACAGAACCACCCATCTCTGAGGATGTTTCTGTAGTCTGATAAAGAAATGACACTGCTGTTCCCCAGCTGGTTTAGAGCTGTGATGCTGAATAAAAAGAAACGTAATAGAGGCAGGGGCTAAAGAGTGATCCTCTCATGAAGAGACAAAGAATAAATAGAAATGTTTCCCTCTAGGACCCACAAAGCTCTTGTCTGAAATGCCTGTGTGCCCCATGCTGTTCTCTGGGGTCATCACGTCTTTATGCTCCAACGTTAAGAAATTTCATGAGAAAAGGCAGATGAGACCGAAGCTGAAAGCTGCTTGGCAACAGGGAGGGACAGTAATGAGACTAAGCAGGATACCAATTTCACCCTGGGGTCACTGTATGATCTGCTGTATACAATGAGCCTATCTTCCTCTGGTGGAACATTGAACTGGTCATTAAACATTGATTTTTATTTTTTTAGTGGAGCAGACAATCCCTAATCACTTTAGGCTTGGTACTGAGTACAGTAATAGCTCATCTGCTGTGGAGGCAGACTGTGCCTTTGGCAAAAGTGACACACAGAGTCCTGGGACCTGTTTCTTCTCTGGGTAAATGCCACGGAACAGGAATCACTGTAGAGCAAATGAATTAGCACTGTTCTTCCTCGCTCTGATCTCTCAACGTATTTTCTCTGGTAAGCTGCCCAAAGACCCTTGACTTTGCAGGGTAGCTGCATTTTCCAAGCCATTTTCACCAAGAATAAGTAGACACAATTTCCAGAGTGCTGAGGGAAGCCCAGAGATCAGTCTAGCCCAAGCTGACTTCCTTGGACTTCCCTTGTCATCTCCAGAAATCCCCTCAAATCCTCACCTTAAAACCCTCTTTACCAGATGCCCACTAAATATGACTCCAACGTTTTCCTCTAGGAATTCCCAGGCTGATCTTCCTCCTTTGTAAATCCATGCCCTGTCCTCTGATCTTGTATGTATTTTCAGCCATGCTCATCTTTCTGTTACCCATGTGAGAACATGGTTTAAGGAGATGAGAAAGGACTTGAATGTGGATCTCTCATGATTTGATCAAGTCTCTGAGTAACAGCAGCCAGGAAAAACAGGCAGTGGGCCTGTCCTTTTTTCACATGGGACCTGAAATAGCAAACTTGCTGTGAGCCCACTTTCCAATCTGAGCTCCAGAAGTGGGAGCAGCGTGGGAGCACCATGGGAAGCCCAGAGGGCTTAGATGTGAGGTATATTCTTAATTTTTAAGAGGCATTTTCTGGCAAATTCAAAGCACATCTTTAGAGTCTATTAGTGTAATGATCATACCACCTAGTGGGTTCCAGGAGCCCTCAGAATTTAGCAGCAGCCACAGGGAGGTGAATTGACATTTTTAGGTACAGAAAGTAGCAGTGAACTGAGTCTTGTCCAGGGCACCAATTTTCAAAATGTGCTTAGAAAGAGAGATATTTTTAAATGGGTGGGAATTCAGATCCTGAAACACTTCTGAGGACTGGCTACTTTCTGTCATGCACTGCATGAAAATACAAGATTTTATGTCCTGCACTGCATGTGTGCCTGCAGTTGCATGGTGTGTTGAGGAACAACCTGTGAAAAGGCATTTTCCTTTCACTCTAGCTGAGCTTACAAGCGGTGGAGAATGCTGGAGGCCTCAGGGTACTGAACTCAGAGATCATTGAGAGGTAAATGTATGAATATCTTTGTGCACCATGAGCTTGATGTGTCTGTGCATTCATTGATCAGCAGCACTCCCCTGATTTCAGTGGTGCAGGATCAGATCCCTTACACCCATCTTCTTGAGAGGATGGAAAAGGACAGCCAGAGGTAAATTTATTTCTCCCTCAGAAAACATTGCTCAGGTGCAAAAGGGAATAAACGAGGAAGATTAAAGTTAAAAGCATAAAAGAAATACTGAAAAAGACATCATATTCCAGACCATAACATACAGGATAACATTTCAGGTTGCATCAAGCAGTGCAGCAAGACTGTCCTGTAGCTCATTAGCCTGACTTGATGTTGACTTTGAAGAGCTCTTTACGTGTGTCATTTAATGTAATATTGATTTTTCCTATGTGAGTTTCATTATTTGCAAGCTCTCCTAAGATGAGCAAGTGTGATGGAAAAATGGAGATTTTCTGTTGACTGGCATTAACACTTCACTTTCCCTCACACCTCTTTGTGCAGAGCACAGAGCTGCATGGAAATGGAGCCAGCACTAAATCTGTGCCTTGCTCAAAAGCTTGGTTGTGTCCCATTGCAACCTTTCACACCTCCCCGGGGCTGCACAATATCCCCATTTTCACTCTCCAAACCACAGGGGGAGAAGGAAGGTCTGTGCATACTCTGCAGGATGAGGAAAGTGGGTTGATATACAGAGATCAAGCTGCAATAAACTTGCAGAGTTTTACCCAGAGGCAGAGCTGGGTAAAAATCACAAGGTTTTGTGACTGAACCTCAGATCCTGTTCTGCTCCTCAAATGGCATTCCTTGGACAGAGCAAGACCCAGAGCCCAGGGGCTGGAGGGGCAGGGATTCAGCAGCCAATCACAGATTCCCCTTGGCCCAGGTACAGTTTTAATTCCCCTGGCTTTTTATCAAGTTTAGCTTGCACCAGGTCTAGCAGGTAGAATTCTTTTTCATTTTTGACATGCCAGTTTCTCCCACCCACATGGTGGGAGAAACAGTGCTGGTAGCTCAGATATTATATTCTTATGTTATCTGCTTTAAGCTCATGTTTATTAAACCTGATTATGGAGGAAAAATACTACCAAAAAGGACGTGAAGCTACTGAAAATAGTGGGGCAGTAGAGAGATAAATCTTAGCAGTCTTACCAGGTGTACAGTAACAGAGCCAACCACTATGCAAAGGTTTTTGTGCATTCTTAATTTTACAGACATGACCAGATCCATTGCAAAGAACACACAAAGAGAACTGTGATCAAGATGCCAACAGAAATGGGATTCCATCCCAACAGCCCACCCCTGACCTTACCCACTTGTCTTCAAGCCCCATGGGAAAGCAGCTGCCATGTACCTACATGGCTACTGAATTCCCTGTGCCCCTAGATCCAACAAGGACCCAAACATGTGGACAACCCCTCTGGGAACATGCTCCTTTTGTTCCTCTGATCATACCTTTGATTTGGCTGCTCAGGAGCTCTGTTTTCTGAGAGCTTCAATAGAAATTGTTGGGCCAGATGATTTCTTTCGCCAAAATAAATGCCTGTATTTTTCCTNAATTAAAAAAGGTGGGGTTTAGGGTCATATGAAAGTAGCTTACATATTCTGACTGAAGACAGATGTAATGGCATTAGTTTTTGTGAGGAATTGGGATGGCTAGAAATTGGATTGCTTTTAATTTTGTTTTTCAGTACTTCCTTCAGTGTTAAGTTAATTAACTGGAAGGTGGCCAGATAACTTGGAGTCTTTACAATATTTGGGGCATTTTGCATAAAGGGAGACGAGCCCACTACTTGGTGAAATAATTAGATTAGCCTGAATGATTTAAAGCCCTTGGAGGAGGAGAAGGAGTTGCATAAGCTTTGTAAGTAGAATGCTGAAGCTCTTTTTGGTTTCTTACAGACTTCCTGAGGCCCTGGAATGCCAGAGCTTGTTTATTAGGCGTTGCTCTGAGAAGTTCACAAAGCAGCCAGAAAGCACCAAAGGAAGCAGAGGTAGCTGGCAGTGACTCCCTAGAAGCGCAGCAAGTCCCAGCAGCAAATAGAGCTCAGACTTCTGGGTGCACCATGAGTAGTAGATGCTCTTTTTGACCCACTCAGATGCAAGGCTGATTAATTCTTCCAGGAAGGACTTCACCCATATCTTAGTGAGCAGAGTTCCAGTTGATATCTGAGGCAATGTCCTTGCTTTACCAGAGGTACCAGTGATGAGGAGCAGTGACAGAATTGGTGCATGTGACACGCTCCTGACCCCTGCAAATCAAAGGAATAATTGGAAAAAAGGGACCTTCTGCATCTAAAAGGCCTTGGAAATAACAATGTGGAGGGAAAAAACAAATAAGCAAACCCAAAAATATAATAGTGTGTTGAATGCCAGTGGCACAATGCCAGCAGGTTTCCTGTGGATACCACGCTGTGTTCCACGAGCTAACACAAGGGTTAAAGTGTGCTGCAGCTGCTAATGCCATAAGGCTTAAGCCATTCCTTTTTCCAGAATACACCAAGATGTCCATTTTGCATGAGTGTCACATTGCTGCAATTAGCAGATACTGGCTGTGGTGAACAGCACCTCTGTACCATACTGAGACCCAAGACTCACACTCAAGCCCAACAGGGTTACCCAAGAACTGGAATTTTCTTCAACCCTTTCTAAAATCTTTTCCAAACCTGGCTGAAATATACAGGAAAGCAGGCTCTTAGAAAAACGTTGAGATGATCTATTTGCCTTCAGAATTTCATTTAAACTCTATTCCCAGTTGGAGTTTTATGTAACTATTTGTGGCTGAACTTGGCAGTCTCTCTGTCTTTTGTAGTACTACACAGGTAATATCTTTCTGCAAGGATGAATTATTCTCATACTCTTCCCTATTAGGCCCAAATTCAGTCTCTCAGTCTTTCCTGGGCACATCTTATTTTCTCCTGTCTGCCATTCTAATATGGAAATTTATGCATATACTTATATATCTTACTTATAACCTTCAGGCATTGGAATATTTTTATAAACGGGGCTGAAGTTACTAGATTCACTGAAATTCTTATGGTAAGGGCCAAGTGTGTGATGCATGAGACTCAGGCATATAGGAAGAGTCGTGCATATTAATTTAGTAGCTCCAAAGGGATCCCAAATCATATGGAAACATAACTTTTGCCAGCTGTTTCTGTACCAATTAACTGCCGTGCCCCCTATCAATTGAAAAACCACCCTCTGCCACTTCCATCATTTCATTGTGAAACATGCAGTTTGTCTGTATAGGAGGCTCACAATAACTTGATTCCTCCAGTGAACATATAAAATATTTGACTGGAACTTCTACTGCATGCTTTAGTAAAGCTACACGTGCTTTATTTGAATGTTTTCATCTCCTTTTTACTTGCTCTGGAATGTTTTTGGACACTAGAGCTTAAATATTCCTCAAGAGACTTTCCCCTAAGCAATTGTTTAAGTTCTTACTCTGATTTTTTTTTGTTTCTGGGTGTGATTGCTCACAGTCTTGAAGACTAAGTTGCTTAGACTATTTGGCCATTCTGAAGGAAACCTTGAATATCAGTTATGCTTTGGAGCCATGATGGTACCACACTAAAGTGTAATAACATCACATTTGGAGCACTACAAATATATAGCATTTCTACCAAATGCATCAGTGTTTAAAAAACAGCCTAGGCAGGAGGGTTTTATTTAAGAAACATTTAAAATCCCATAAAACTTATATTAACAAAAATATTTCTCCTTCTTTACAGTGTATGTTACCATCATTGTGAGCTTTCTCATTGTTATTCATATTTTCCATCCCTGTGATGGTAATATTCCCAATTGATGCCATGCACATAATCCACTGCCCTGTATTTAATAGAATGCTAATTTCACTGAGGATTTTGAGAAGCTGTACCTCAGTGGCTTATTTGGTCTGGCTTGTTGTACTTGTCATCAGTTGCAATCACAAATGCAATAAGATTTCTTTTCTGGGAAAACCAAATAAAACAAAATAAAAATCTCAATCATCCCTGACCCCAACTCAAGCAACATCATTTTATTATTTATTTTAATATGAAGCAAAAATTGTAAATCACTTGCTTTAGGACATGTAAAGGTGCATGACATAAAATGAGATTTTTGGCTATAGTCAGTGAATTCGTGCAGTGATGATTAAGAGAACTCAGACAACTAAAATTCTTAGTTATGGATGTCTTCTGCTATGTTCAGTTGATTTATGTGGTTTGAGTCGTAAATTACAATGAAAACTAATTTGGAAAAGGAATATTAGACATATGATTTGGACATGGTTTTCCATTTAGGAAATAAGATATTATAATGTGTGCTCAGTCAATTGGCCCAAGGTGCTTACAAGGTAAACAGTCAGAGAGGAGACAAACCTCAGTAAAAGGGAAAAACACATCAATCATAATCTTGCTTCTTTCTGTGCTGAGTAGGCTCAGTCCAGCTCCATCTGGTTTCTCAGTTGGAATCCAATAATGTCCTAAGGAGTACAGAATTCTCAGCTATTTCCAGTGTGGTTTCTTCTTCCCTTTCTTCATCTGGTTTATTAAACGTGATTTTTTTAGGATAGGGTCAGCATTCACAGGCCACCTAAAGGTTGCACTAATGCCTGTTCCGTCAATGAGAACAAAAGAGAAGGATTTGCTGTGGCATTTAGCCTGACAAATACACTTGTACAGAGAGATGTGTATATTTATTAAAGATGAAGTAAGTTCACGGGCTGCTTTTCTTTCCCGCAGTATTTTCAGTTTTGGAAGCACCCCAAGACAGTTCAGGTCTTTCTGTGTTTGAGATAGTAATTGGGAGAACAATTGAAGAGGATTGAGCACATAGTGAGGAAAAAGCAGTAGGAGGCAAAGATTTCTTTAGAAGAAAATATAAGACATTACAGAAATTGAGTGCTCTGCATTTAATAAGGCAAGCAAACAGACAAGGGAAAAGCAAAGAAAAGGAACAATGGAGACAAAAAAGGCTTATTATGACAAGAAAGCCAGAGCTATTAACTATCAGTCTGATGATAAACTATTACAGGATTGTCAATGCTGTCTCCTGAAGAATGTATATTGTGTGATAAGAGATTTGGCCCCATACAGAGATAAAGAAAGTGCATGTGGTTATATTTCCAAAAGGACAAGAAGATAAGAAAAAACTGGGGATGGGGAGACAAGGGAGTCGAGCTATCATTTTGAAGTCACTAGCACAGGCAAAAAATACATAAAAAAGGGAACAAATGAACAAAGCCTGGAGTAAAATAGACCAACAAATCAAGCTTAACTGATTCATGTAAAGAGAAAGCAGATCTCACACTGTGTGTTGCTGATTTGATTTTAGTTGAAATTTAGTGCTCTGTTAATCAGATCTCACAAATACAAGGGGATTTAGCTGTCAGGAGACCCTTAGAAACATTTATCAATCAGCTAGGAAGAAAAACATCTTCCTCAAAGACTGTGGGTGTCCACAGAGGGCCTGAAAACTTTCAAGAACAATCAGAGAAAAAGAGAGTGAAACTGTTTAGAGGATGGGAATGGTACCAGTCAGCTCAAATACATCTTATGTAGAATCACAGGTGAAATCCATTTTAATGGAGAAGGACAAAGCAATGTTTTCTCAATATCTTGTACCTAATATACAAGTATTTTAATGGGACATCAATGCAGATTTAGAGACTTCATGACCAGGCATTATTAAAAATATGGTCAAAGAGAGCAAAAGGGATCCACTGCATGTGGGAGAGTTGTTGTGCTCTGCCTGGGGCATGGAAACAGGTCTCCCTCTCTGTAAGGGATCAAGGGCACTGCATGATGATCTCACCTTGTATTCTAGAAGAGTTTCATCATGGACACCTCAATTTCTGGTACACCATGTTCTAATCAAGTGACATTTAAATCTCTCATATTTGACAGGGTGTAATTTCCACCCAACACAAGTAGGAAACTGGAAGGCACCCACACCTCAGATAATTTTCTGGGTACTGTGCATATTTGCTACCAAAAAATGTGAAATGAAAGTTCAGTTTTTTTTGTTACAGGAGGTCCTCATGGGTGTCAGGTGGAAAACCCCCAGGCTTCCCCCACCAATGCCAGGCAGATTTCTGAGTCCCTCCTGGTTGAGGAAGAGAATCATCCACACATACCCCAAAAAGAGCAATGACTGGCTGCAGGGCTGCCTGCCAGGGACCCCTTGCACCTCATCCCCATCTCCCAGAAACCAACTTGCCACTTAGAACTTCTTCCCCAGTAGTCCCAGGTTTGATACCTCTATACTCAAATCTGTTAGTTCTGACACTTCTTCTTGGGTTAGTACTTCCAATAAAAATTATGAATCTCCACACTAACTGACAGCCCACCAGGGCCTGGGTTAGTCTCTGCCTTGTAATGTTTTCTACAGCAGAAAAGACATCTGGAGCCTGGTACCTGTTCTAGCCCAAGCTACCCAGGGCACAGGGGTTTGGGCAGCACGAGGTGCCAGAGGTGGGCTGGTTGCCATCACTCAGAGGTTCATGCTGGGTGAGGACCCTCAGGTACACAGGCACTTTGGCAAATGCTGTTTCAGCCCAGTGTTTGCTTCAGCAAATGAAGATCACAGAGTGTAGGCATGTCCTAACAGACTTCAGACACCAATCACACCCCTCTCAGCCTGTGCCTTGATCTTGACTCTCCTATTGATTATTTTTATAATCAAAACACTGCTTTTTCTCCTTACAGTTAAACATACACAGCTATCACGGCACAGTACAGTTTCATGTACTTCAGTTAAAAATTCTCTTTGCCCTCAGAGCAAATGTTTGTTGGTTCAAGATCAAAAGAATTCCTCTTTACACTGTCTCATATCAGGAAATTTAAGTGAATGGTCTTTCACTTTGTTCCACTAATGCTGTTGGGTTGGTAACAGGACATCGTCACCTACCACACTGTAGTGTTGCTCCCATTAGCCTGCACTATTGTCCACAACAGCCTGGAACCCATGATTCATCTTTTTGTTTGTTAGTGTTCATAAAGCAACTAGCAGAGAAAATCCACACCTCAAAAAAAAAGTTTACTTTTGGTTCAAATGAAACAAGACTCACCTGTCTCTTCCTGTTGCCTTCTCCTTTACCTCCTCAAGCAAAATCTTTTTTTTTTTTTTATAACACCATGAGAAAGTTTTACTTTCATTTACTTGAGGGTATGCAATGAAAAAGAAGCAGAAGGAAAAATATGTCTTAAAAGATAAAAGCCAGCTTAGTCTAGAATGCTTAAATCATACTCCTAAAAACAATCACTGTACAGGATGCAATTAACATTATTCAGATATTTTACTGTGTGTGTTTGTGTTACTCTTCAGTTTAATATTTCTGTTTCAGCGTGTCAGGGGTTTGGCAAAACATGTCATAATTCTTTTGTCTATCCCTTAAACACCTGACACACATTTTCATTCCTATATCATTTTTAAACAGATTTTTAGCTGCAGAGATCCTACAGTTCTTTACAGTCTTGTGCTTTTCCTCATTCCTGTTTTTCTTCTGTTTAGTGTCTGTCCTTCTCTCCTTCCTCTGCATCTGTTGTTTCTCCATTAATCTAATTTGAAACTGACAGGGAAGGTCCAAGGAGGACAACTTGGTTATTCTGCTTGAGTAAGGACCCTTGTAGACCTGTTAGGGGCACTGGGCAGTGGGAATAAAGGGAATTACACAGCCCAATCGCTCAGCAGAAGCAATGGGTCGTCAAACCATCAGCCCACCTAACAGAAATTGCAGCAGCACCACATTTTAGTCCCTTTTCATCAAGGCTGTGGTATCTTTTCCTACATAAGAGAATTACAAAATTATTTCCCGGGTGTCACCGTGAGCAACAATTGCAGATCCCAGCAGGAACTGCAGCTTCTGGCTCTGTGCTGGGCTGTGACCTCTCTGAAAGACAATGCAGATGGGGCAACACTGTCTTCTTGTTTGGAACATCTGACTTTACCCCTTCACACAGTTTGTGCACATTGAATTGTGCACAAATAAACATGTTTTTTTCAGGGATTTATAAATTGACTGCAATTCTAGGCTCCTCACAGTCTTTGCTCAGGTCCCTTTTGCCTACTCTTAAGAAAATGTTTTAAAAAACCACTGAAAGCTGACATTTATTTTGACCCTGAGGCTCAAGACTTTGAGGAAGGAGAAGCTGTTTTCTAAATGCAGAGCTTATTCCTGGAGAATCAAATGAGGCAGAACTTTGACAAATTAAGCCAACTGCACAACTTTAGGATGAGGAAGGAAGGAGAGGTCACCTCTTGGGAGTCAAGCAAATGAAACCATAGGTCAGTGAATTCACCTCTAGACAAACAACTTTGAATTATATTATATCTGCTGGTTGGTAATCATCTGACCTTTCTTGAGACACTTTATTTTCATATCCCTTATTTTGTCTGAGCCCAACAGCTTGTTATTGAATAAATCACCTGAGGCTAAAGAAAAGCTTCAGCTGCTTACTCAGAAACACATTAGATGTGCCTTCTTGGATATATTTTTTCCATCATATTCATCCCAGATATATAAATACAGAGGTTGCCTGTGCCTAATCCATTTGAGGAGGCTCACCTGCTTTGGATAATCACTTCCTGCAAGCCTAGGCACACATTTGGGAATTCTTTGCACTTTTCTCACCAAGTGGCTCTGAAAAAACCCACAGATTTCTAATGAATTGTTTTTTTTTTTCTTTAGGCACACTTTTTAAATTGACTTGGTTGAGGAGAATGAATAGGGGTTACCATGCTTTCCACCTCTATTCTGATGTTTTTAAATTGGAGGTCATATTTCAGGAAAGCAATTAAGCACATGTTTAACTTCGACTGTGCTTTATGTACCCTGACTGTCACTGTAATACTCACAAGATTAAGCACAGGATCACAGGATTGCACCAGCGGGCTTCATAGTCTAATGTGGAATATTTGGACTCTTGCTGGTGTTCTGGATGGACAAGCAGAGTAATTGACAAACAGAAACTCCTCCTTTACTGTTTGTCATTTGTGTGTGTGTGTATATATATGCAACATGATAAATATAAGTTTACTGTAATATATTCTTCAGCGTCCAGATACAATCTGTCAATTTCTGGAGACTGAGAAAGGCAATTCATACTCCTTTAGAGTCACAGTCTAAATATAAAATATGGCAGACAAATATAAAATCTGCAATGATGAACAAAGAGAAGTTAAGGGAAGGGATGATAAACCCCATAAAAATAACTTAGGCCACACTGCTGTCAAAATGAGTAATTGTAAACACTTAAGCAAAAGGAGGCATTTGAATAATGATTTTTTTTTCTGATTATATCTGCACACTTGTGCATCCATGGATCTTTTTGTGTACGTGTGTTTCAACCAAAGGGAAATTGTCATGACAAACAAATAGTTTGTCGTTTTCTTTCTGTGACAAAATTACCATCACATTTTTTCACCCTGTAAAAACCATGTCTACCCAAATTGCCAGGTGAACTGAAATTATTCCAATTTTCAACAACAAAGAGAAAGAGTAAACAGGTGTCTGGGATTGGAGGTCTAACACATAATTCTCCAAATCACTGATGGTTTGTTTTCAAATGAAATAAAGCTGCTTTATTTATTATTTATTCTTGTTTAGAGGAAGACTGTTTCCCAAAGAGGAGCACCATTTTTTAGTAAAGAGAAAATCAGGAAAAGAATGTTTAGTGTAAGGCTGAAAAGAAGGAAGTGGAGGAAGGGGTGAGGAGGTGGGAAGAGGATTGTGAGAGCAGAATAGAGATGTTTGAAATTATTATGTTATTCCAGTGCAAGGGACTAGCAAGAAGAGTACCAGGAGAAAGACAAACAGAGAAAAAAGGCAGAGAAATGAGAGGGATGACAAGACAGAGGAAAGAGTTGTGCAGAACAGTTGAGAAGAGAGAGATAGGGAAGCAGGGACCTCATCAATGTGATACAGAGAGTAGAGCAAGGTACCAAAAGTGCAGCCAGAGCAGTGGGAAAAGACAATATTGTAGCTGCTGAAACCTGAAAGGATGAGGAGCAGAAAACTGTGCTGTGAGGAGAATGCAGTAGCACAGATGAGAATCTGGTGCCATCATAGACACCAATATTTTGTTTTTCTGCCTAAAAGGACCACAGATTTTGAGGCTCACTGTCTCAGCTCATTGGGAACAGGGAAGCTCTGACAGGAAGGAGGTAAATTACAGAAGCTGAAACATGAATGAAGCAGGTCCAGGTACATCCAGCAAGACACAAATTGTGGTGGAAAATCTCCTTGTTCTGGCTGGGGCTGTGCTGGAATGTGGTGCAGAAAGCCTCCTTGCCTAATCCTGAGGTCAGGCTCTCCACAGGATGGGCTGGAAGTGTGATTTGCTTCTGTGCAGAGGGTGCCTGTGGCTTGCACACAGGCATGGTTGGGCAATTAAATCCCTGCAGTCTCTGGATACATCTGTAGAGATGCTGGGCTGGCATCTTCTGTGAACCCTAACAGGGTTGGAACACTATAAAAAACAGTTGCAGCTCATGGAATATTTTGCCTCTCCCAGAAAGGCACCTCTGAGGCCAGTGTACCAAACCTGAAGCCCTTAATTAAATGTGGGCATCACAAAAGTTGTCCTCACTCATTGGTTTGGAGACAGGGAACAGTGATTTTAATAAACATTTAATCCCACTCTCTCTAGCCCATTCAGGTAAATTGCTGGTAGAATATCTGCAAAATGCAGTGAAAACGTTTCAACATCTGAGCTGGACTGGGTTTAAGCCGTGAAGACAAACATTTTCTCCTCAAAGAAGACATGTCAATCATCAACATTATGTCTGAAAACAGACATTTGGTATATCCAGATCTGGATTTTACACCTCAGCTTTCATTCTCAAAGGAAATTATCTGAATCATCATTGCTATGAATAATGGGTACAAACACTTCTCAGTCATGATGGGATTTTACATGTAGCACCAAAGGAAATACTGGAGATCACCTCATCCATGTAAGCAGCAGGAGCCAAGCTCAAGATGTTTCCCTGAGAGAGACAAAGGGTCAAGGGAAGAGTCAAGGCTCTCAGCCATCAACCCCTCGTGGTCTACGTGGCAATATTCCTCCAGGTTCTTGAAACTGTTAGAAGGGAGATTGCAAATAAAAAAGAATGGATATTTATAATTCAATGATTCAATTGAAACAGGTTCCTCAGGGGAAAATAGTAATAAATGTCTCCAGTCTTATCTGACAAATGATAAGGAGTTTAGAGCTGTTAGAGCGATTACTAACACAGCTGCACGTCGAGTTCCAAGGCATTTCTTCTCAGATAACTAATATACATCATATTCCTACATCTGTCTCTGCCAGCAAGCACAGAAGCTTTGTGCTTGCTTAAGAGAACATGCAATGCAGAGAGGTGTACATTTCAAATTCTTTCCCCCTGACAGGCCCCAGTCACTGCCTCTCGTTGCCAAAGAAAGCTACAGATTTATTGTGGTGAGTTGTACTAAAGGTTTCTGCACAGCAGAAACCCAAAGAACCAGCATGCCAGCTCTAATCCCTGGCCCCTCACAGAGCTGAGGGAAGGAATTGCTGCTTCACTGCCTCCCATCCACGAGAAGATGCTCTGCAGCTCTGTCCTCACCAGACCAGTGATCCACTCCACTGAGACTGATGCCCCCTCCCACCATCTGCATGGTGTCTCTGCTGCCCACTGGATCTTCCCAGGCATTTTCACAAAATGAGGCTGGATTTAACAGTTTTCCAGCTTAGGAGATGGAATGAGACAGTATCTGGTGGCAGCAGACCTGTGGGTAAAGACACTTAGCAACAGGCTGTTCATTTCCCTCTGAGGGACCTGGGGGTCATACAGAAATTCTGTGTATGGAGAGGCTGCTGGGGGAAGTAGGAATGCAAAAAATAAACATACAATTAAAAACTGCTTTTTGCATTTGATTTGATCTTTCGTACTCTGGCTTATTAAGGCTTCCAGCTATCCTGAATTGCCTGTGGAGCCCTGCCTCAGATGAGCCAGAAGTATTGAAAAAATTAAAAAAAAAAAAAAAGTCAGAAAGAGCACTCAGTCCTGCTGCTGCTGCTACGAGGTCTAGTGCAAGGGAATCAAAGCCTTATTAGAACCTGCAAACCTGCCAGGAAGCAGCCTTTCCTCTTTGGTAATAAAGCATGAAAGGGAGGAAGAGAGTCTGAATCACAAATGTGGATAAAAGAGATATAGTCTGAAGTGTCTATCAAAAGTCATTAAATATTTGTCTTCTACAGTGAGCACAACAGTGGAATAATTGTTTCGCTGGGACACTGGGAGGAACTGAGTGAAGGCTCATTCCTGTGGGAGGTCTTCAAGCTTTTCCACACAGAGTGTGGTACCCTGTAACGACTTTAATCAAATGCCAGATCTTAAAAGCACAGCAGAAATGAAAGCAAGGCTCTGCACCGTGTACTTACTGTCATGGCAAAACATAGCAGTGAATTGATGACAAACCTTTCTCAGAATGACTCACTAACCTTCATCTCCCATTCCCAATTTCCCTGTCCCCAGATTGCCATTTCTTAGCAGCAAAAGCACTTGAAATTTGTTTCCAGCAGTGGTCCATGGCTACTTTCAGCAAATGTGAGGTTCCCTGCTGTTGAAGGAGCACCCTGTCCTCACCGCCTCCTCTCCTTGGGTTCATGTGTGTGTTGGTTTTGCCAAGTTAAAGTCATCCTTTTGGAGCTCAGACAGGGGTGGCACATTTATCCCGGCTGGGTTACACAGCTTTGCTTCATCTGTCATTCATGAGAGGAGTCAGAGTGAGGCATTCTGGAAAACAAGATATGTAAATATAAAAATATACAAAAGCAGGTGTCTCTCTGCCGTGCTATCCACACTGGGCTGGACTGTGAAAGCTCCATCAGGTGGGTACAGGAGAAGGAAATGGGATAATTGGAGAAGTTTTGAAGGAAACAGGTCCTGCCATGCTTTCCTGGATTTTCTGAAGAGATTAGCTGAGCAGATTCTTCCCTCCAGCTCTCCCTGGGCATTCTCTGCTCCTTACTGAAGTTGCAAGCCAGCAAATGTACAGCGAGGAGCATCTTGTCACAGCCTGATCCTTGAGGTCCTTCTGTGTGGTTTTTTTTTTTTTTTAGAAATAAGTCAAGATGAAGGAAAATGCTGGAAGTGCAAACATTTCTGATTGTCCCAGACCTTGCTTTATCATATCAATTTTGTGCCATTTTCTTAGCTGAAAGATTTCTTTCAAATAGGACCAGACCTGGGTATAATAAGAAAATACAGCAAAATAGCTGCTTTTCCCCCTTCACAGTGTCTGCTGGACTAAGATATTAAGTCTCCCCAAGAAGGTAATTTTGAAAATGCACATCTGTCTATCTTTAGATAAGGTTAATGCATATAACAGCTCAATAATTATGTCCTTTCCCTGACTTAGGTGTCAGGATGTATAAAGCTAGTGACATAAGAAAAAACCAAAAAAAACCCCTAAACATGAAAACCTACCAACACCATCAAATATATTATAAATTTATATTAACACTGTCATGTGCTCTTTTTCTCACTTCCAAGCACTCACTAACTGCACAACCAACAAATTTAGAAGTTCTGGTGAGAGACTCAGGGTATGATTCACTTATTTTTGAGTAACATTTGCTGTAATCAGTTAAACCACTCTGGTATAAAAGACAGGAGAATCAGTCCTGCAAGGTTAGAACTATAAAATTTCATTTAGGCAAAGCACTGTTCTAAATAGGACAGATGTCTTTATGGTGTATATATATGGGCACAGATCTATGTTGGAGCAGTCTGTCTTTTTGGGGGTCTCATGAGCATCATCTCAATCACAGAGGTGCCAAATATCTCAGCACAAGATACTCAGATTATGCCCACAGAGTTCCAATACAGAGCTCAAGGCCAGACTCATGTTTGATACTATCACAGTCCAAAGATCAAATTCAAATTTAGGCTGAGTTCCTGAATACCTTGGGGCAGGAAAACTTGGGCTCAGCACTTGACCTTTGAACTTAGCATTTCCTAAGCAGATCCTGAATGTCTCACACTCAGGAATGAAGAGGCAAATAGCCAACAAGGCAGATGGAGAAGTCAAAATACCTTGGACTTCTTGTGTTTGAGGCAATTCTTAAGGAGAGTCAGTATCTTGTACAGAAAATCTCAGAGCTAGGCAGCATGGACCAGCCTTCCCAGGCTGCATGTCCCGTTTCTGAGTGCTGTGTAAGTAAAAACAAGCACTCAAAAGTCTGGGAATTTATAGTAAAGACCCACAGTCATTTTGAAGTTATGAAGAACCTTTTTAAAACTATATCAAAGCAACAAAGATTTGCAAATATTTTACCTTGCCTAAACGATAATTAAAGGGAAGCATGATATTTTACAGTAAACTGTAGAGAATGAAAAGCATTTTATCCATCTCAGGTTTTCCATTAATTTTCATCAACACCACCTGTGTCCCTAATACTGCACAAGGAAATCAATTTAGTATTCTCCCAGACAAAAGCAGAAGCAAAGCCAACCCAAAGAGGCTGTTTTCAGTCTCTTCCACCAGATTATGGCTAAAAGCAAGACAAAGATGTAGAACCTAATGTTGTCACATCTGATCTCAGCAAGCAGAGGAAGGAGGGGAGCCATGGAAAAAATGACAGTGGACTCAAGGCTCCCATTCACCATGGTGGCAAACATCAGCCCCTTGCTATTTCCTGGTACACCTTTTTATACCCTTTCTTCACATGCTTTACAGGTGTTCTTTATTACATTACAGTTAGCAAATTGTCTGCAGGTGCCTTTTTTAATCAGTCATACACATCAGCATTTTCTGCTTTATTCTTTAACAAAGTTAGTTATCGCCCTCATTTAGGGGCACACCTAGCTTATTAAGGTCTAGGCTGCCCACACCCTTTTCCTATTTTACCACGATAAAACATTTGTCTGTCTTTGAGAAGCTGTAGCTGGTGAGTGTTTGTACATTTTGGGCATCTGTCAGGACTGTGTCAATCTCTCCCGGGAACTTTGAAGTTCTCTGTATCTGTGGCAGGCAGGAGGGTACTGAAATAGTTTGAGTCCAGTCTGTTAATTTTAGATGGTACAGTTGTGACATCTTCTTACTGTTCCAAGGGCAAGCAATGAGGGGACCTTCATCTCGTGTCCAGTTTAGATAAAGGATATTAATATTCATTGATAAACCCTTCCTGGCTAACTCAATGGATATCCCCAGAGCTGGCTACAGGGTTCTTCCTTAGAGAGTTTAGTAATTAAATTGTGAATATTGAAAAAAACCCCAATAGCTTTGAACACCTGAGAAAATTGACTTGGTTGGACTTAGCAAAAGTCATAAAAAGGAGGATTTCATTGAAGTTCTCACTATCATCACATGACACTAAACAGAGGTTTGGTGTAATCTGAGGTGCTTTACTCTGTTCAAGACATCACCCAGGGCTGGCAGACCTGACACAGGACAGATGTGAGACCTGCACCCTTCCCAGGCTCTCTGGAGGCCAGGTGGGGTAGAGCATCTCAGGTGTCTGATGTGGGCAAATGAACAGAGCCCTCAGTCCACTCAAGCAGTGGTTCCTGGTGAAATATTCAGGTGTCCAGCCTTGGCCATCTGCTTCAGGGGGAGCTGAGCTCTCCTCCTCCATCCACTGCTTTACACACCTAAGGCTTGTTTCTGTTCTCTGTGCTCAGGAATCCAGTGCTCGAGATGTCTTCAGGTATCCACCTGGCCTCCATCTGCAGCTCTGGAAAGGCAGGAATCTGCCATTTGTGCTGTGCCATATCAGCCCTGAATGGGTGATTTGGACAAGAGCTCCAAAAGGTCACCAAATTTCTGCTTGGATGTTACTGCAGTGCAGTTCCTACGCTGCTTAAATGTGCACCAACCTTTTCTGTAGGTGCTTTGGGAGTTCACATCTCTGAAAAGGAAATTCAGCACTTTTGGAAAGTCTGGGTCTTAATGCACAAGCTGCTCAGACACACAGAGCCATTGTTGGAATGACTTTCATGACAGAAGAAAGAAGAAATGCCCAGGGCTAAAGGAGCCGATGGGCATGACCTATGAAGGTGCTCCAAACACTTCTTGTCAGATCTTTGGGGTTATGCTCAACACATATCAGAGGAAGGGACTAAATCATTCTCACTTGAGTAAGTTAAAAGCACAAACACTGATGGTCAAGAAAGAAATAACAGAATGAACATTGTGACAGAGAAAGATCTTAAAATTATGTCCATTAATAAATTTTCCCTAACAATATCCCTAGTTACTACAAGTTGGCACAGACCTCTCCACTTCTGCACATATTGCCAGTTTATGGGAAGACATGACATTTAAAAATTCAGTATATCTAGCCTTGAATTGGAAAGTGTGGGGTTTTTCTCCTCTTACAAGGTCTAGGCAGTGGAGACATTACCCATTTCAGCACTGCAGAACTATAGTATGCTGCTCACACATCCTAATTCACAGCACTTTCTAAAGCGTAAAGCCATTTCAGTTGTCAATAGGTCACAAAAAAAAAAAAAAAAAAAAAACAAGCTAGTGATCCTGAGAGACAAAAAGCACTGTGCATAACAAATTGATAAGAAATCTTTACAAGGTTTAATAATCTTGCAGACACAATCAAGAACCTGTAACCAGATTATTTGTTTCAAAATGGCCTTCATGTAGCAGAAAATGAATGCACAAAGAGGGTGTGTCCATCAAGGGATTTATTCCTGCTGCATTGGGCAATATGTCCATAATGGAAATACTAAAAAATATTTCCAGTTGCTGAGTAACCTAAATTCCTTGCGTGGCTTAAGTGTCTGCCAGTAAAAGTTATCTAATCATATAATTTTCTGCTGGTGGCGTGCATGCTGGTCAGGTCCTGGTGACACCAATATGCTCAATAATCTGCTCAGAAGCCTTTTGAAACCTTGTGATAGGAAGGATATCCATATACTTTAGATTGCTGTCACTACTGCTCTTATAGGAAGGATGGCTGTGAGCCTCCTTATTCAACTCAAAGCTGCTGTAGCCTAAAACATACATTTTCTTGTATGCTTTCACTCTGTGGTTTTAAAACATCTTTCTAAATCTTTTTGTAGTTACTTCATTTCTGCATTCACAGGAAACAACCATGGGGGTTACAGCAAAATCTTATAGATTCTGTTTGCTTTGTGGTTTAACCAGATACATTAACTTCAGTCCACTGGGATCATGATGAGAGTTGGACTTTTATGTCTAATGAGCATAATTAGTAACTTGGAGATTGGGGCTACCATCCAAGTATTTTGTAGGCAAAAATTTTTTTAAGTATATATATTTACTGCTGCTTTGGTCTCTGCCAATTGGTTTGGTTTTATGTCTGACACTTATGAGTGCTCAAAGCCTTCAGTCTGTCTCTCCCTAACATCAATGAAGAAAGCCCCAAAGTGAGCCTTAACTTTTAAAAATTCATTGGCATTTTCTCAAGCAAACCACAAATACAATTCTCACTTTTCTATGGTTTAAATCATTTAAGCCATAAAGTCTGTGACTCCAGGCTTTGCTGCATGAGAAGCTGCATCTTGATTTTAAAACAGCCCAGATGGGAGGGAGCTGGACCTGCTCAGCCTCAGGAAGAGATGACTGAGAGGGAACCTCATCAATGTCTATGAGTATCTGAAGGGTGGATGTCAAGAGGGTGTAGCCAGGCCCTTCTTGGTGGTGCTGAGCAGCAGGAGAAGAGGGTATGGATGGAAACTGATGCCCAGAAAGTTCCACCTGAACATGAGAAAGAACTTCCTCATTGTGCAAGTGACCATGCAGTGAATCAGATTGCCCAGAGAGGTTTTTGAGTCACTCCCACTGGAGATATTGAAAAGACACCTGGACACAACCCTGTTCCATGTGCTCTGGGATGATCCTGCTTGAGCAGGGAGGTTGGACCAGGTGACTCACCATTGTCCCTTCCAAACTTACCCATGCTGTCATTCTGTGAAGACACAAGTAGCTCACCCAGAGAACTTTTATGCATATAAAGCGAGCCATGGGATTTTTTTGTTACTTAAAATTAGCTTTTAAACGATGGAAAATAAGGTAAAATAAGCAACTTTCCAACAATGAAAAGTTGCACTGATTTCATGAAAATACTTTTTTGCCTTCACTTACCAATTGCCATAAGACAAATAGAACACCCATGGATGCTGGAATTTTTGAACAGAAATGAGTAAAATTTTGAGTTCATAAATTCTCAGTCGATAATTGATGGCATAAAATGTTATGCTCTTTTCAAAACATCATGAATGGTGAGGCTCAACAGTACAAAAAAGTTACTAAGGCTATGAACCTTCACAGAAGTGTCTACTCTGTGCTTTGTGTTCTCCTCACCTACAGCAAGTTCAGTTTAAGGTGAGAGAAACTGCAGTTCAGCATAGGTTTTAAGCTGCCACAGTATTAAAAGAAATGCTGCTCTTTCCCTTTTCTGAGGCTGATCACATTCAAACTTCACATGAGCCTAGAAGAAAATAGAACTGAAAACTAGCCATTATTCAGGATAACAACAACAATAATATTAACAATGACAATTTGTTTTTCAATTACTTAATTTATTTTAATACACAGCTATATAGCTATTTCAATAAGGAAAAGGATGTGTAAGGACCAAGCAGCTACAGGAAGAGTGAAAGAGGGTTTCTTTCAATGTCAATTGATGTTGTATTGCAGTAACAACCCAAATACAATGTACTGGATATAATTTTACTAAAAGCTACATGAAGTGAAATTATCAAACTGTTGCTATGGGATAAGAGTACATGTAAGGGCAACTACTGACTACTGCAGCTCTACTAATGCTTGGTAACTCTTTAAATTGAACTAATTTAACAGCGGGTCCAAACCTTGAGAAAAGAATTTGAAAAGATTTGGTCTTAATTATCACAATAGCACCAAGTGTAAAATACTTCATGTTTCCATAGTGCTTTACCTTCACTAGCCCATTAATCAATTCAGGTCCTAATGGCTAACTGAGATTATTAGTAATTTCAATGTCTTTTGCTTAAGGCTGGGAGAAATTGCTGCTAAATCTTCACCCAATTCATAGAAACCTTTCTGTAACCAAAACGATGAAATTACCTGAATGCTCATTGCCTCTTAGTGTGCTGCTGGCTGGCAAGACAGATTGTATTCATTCCAGGCAAGATGTCAAGGTACTCTAAAGGCCAAAGACTGCAGAAGTAAAGGCATTGCAAGAATGTGGAGAGGTAAGGTAAGTGCCAACATTTCCAGGAAACTAAGAGCTATGAAAAAAAGACACATGAAACACATTTTGGGTTGTTTCTGCAGCACTTTTTTTTGATTGCTAAATGTACATGTGGTTAGCACATGAGGAGATAGATGCACTAGGACAGGAGAAAAGCACTGAAACACCAGAAAGAATCAGTACAGCAATGATATAATTATAAAATCTTCAGAAACATTTCTGTAAGCAATAGGATAAGATGTTACAGAACACACATAGTGTGTTTTCTTGGAGTCAGGGAGTCCAGAAACAACTGAAAATGTTCCAGTCCTTCCGTATTTAATCCTTAGAGACTAATCTAGAATTAGATATATACACATTGTAGAAAAAAAAAGGCATAGGGATCTAGATTAATTTTGAATCAGAAGAAGTTATGCTTTCAGTTCGTCTGGTGTGGAACAAGAAGAGCCCAGTATGCTCACAGAGACAGGTTTAAACTGGTGAAAGTTGGATTTTCTAAGGTGATGTTGTGAGTTGGACCTTCTGGCAAGATTTAAGAAATGTTTTTTCTCTGTTTTACAACTGAATTATATTAGCAAACAGATTGTAATGGAAATGAGAACAAACTCTTTATCTGCAGGAGTGTCATTATGTTACACTGAAAAGTAAATTATGTTCTATATGAGCTTTTGTTATTCTCTAATATTTCATCCTAGCCCTTCATTAGTGCAGTAATCTCCTCCTCCATTAAATCTCCCATGTTTTTACTTGCCTATAGAAATGGGAATGTGCAAAGACAAAATGTTGTGAGGGTTTATTGGTTTCTTTTTTCTGAACACATTTGCTACTGGTATCAGATATTACAATAAAGGAACTCAAAGACTTTTTGTTACATTGTCCACAAGTATTCTGTTTCTATGCTCTTTTGTGTTGTTACCTTCCTAGTACATTGCTGTGGAGAAACTTCCTTTAGTCTGGTATGTGCCATGTAGTTAAATTAACTTTTCAGGGTAAGCAGACTTTGATGGCAAGGACTTTTACCAGAGGCAGGACCATCAGCAAAATTGTGGTGTAAAAAACCTCATTGAACTGAGGCAGAGAAAAAGTGGAAAGGCTGCTCATTTTAGATGCATTTATTTACTTACTTTCTCTATGGTAACATTTAAATGTGTGTAAGACATGGAAAAGGGCATCTGTAAAAGCACTGAACTTTCAAGCAAACTGCACATTATCAGCTAAGCAAAAAATTAGCTGGAAAACTCAAGGAAGATGTTTTCAGAACTGAGTTCAGACTAGACATCTCACTCTCTTCTTCACATACACCAATTCTGCACTGGAACAACTGCAGTGGTTTTCCACCAGCTTTAACAAAGTTTCTCTTGATTTAATAGTCCTGGACACAAGGGGCAACTCAAGCTCTTGGGCTAAATTATGGACCAAAGCTTTGTTGGAGATGGAATAAATCTATATATTAAAGCCAAAAGCTTAACAATTACAGATTAGATGACACATAAGGAAATGAAACTATAACTCTGACTTGTCAGTTCCAAGAACAAAGGCCTTTATCTCCTGGATGAAAGGAGTTATCTTGTAAGTATTCTTGGCAACTAGTCGCTTATCATTACAGGTCAGTCACTGGAAGGTGGACACTCATACCTCTAGAGCTACTATTTTACAGCAATTAATTCAGCTAGGGATCAGTTTGAAAAATTACAAAATCTCCTCATCTGTTCATGAGTCATTTTCATATGGAAGAGAGGAATAGTGTGTGATTATGAAAGTCAGAGGGAGGACAGAAAGCTTGAGAGAAAAAAATGACCTTGGAATAGCTGGTGAAAACTTGTGCAAACAGCTAATTTTGTGAGCTTTCAGTAGAATCCAGATAAGAGAAGGGCAGAACATATGATTTATGCCACTATATCAATGTGGCTCAGCTCTGAAGAGATGGAAGAGTTGCTCATGCAGCTGACTGACCTCTTGTTGCCCTTGTTCTTGCCTGAGACACTCAGGAAACCACAGAATGTTTGAGTTTCAAGGGACCTTAAAGATCATCTAATGCCAACCCTCCTGCCTAAGGCAGGGACACCTTACACTATCACAGAATCATAGAATCACAGAATCACAGAATTACAGTATCCTTCTTTGCAAACCTGCCTAGACCAGCTTTCTCAAGGTCCAGCTTTCTCAGGATCCAACCTGATCTTTGGGCTTCCTTTTTGTGTTTGAACTGTCCATGAACTCCTTGTTCATCCATGCAGGCTTCCTGGTGTCATTGCCCAACTTCCTCTTTGCTGGGATGTGTTGCTCCAGGGCTCTACCCCATGGCACTCTACTGGAGATCCCTGAAGAGACCAACGTGTGCTGTCCTGAAGTCCAGGGCAGTGAGCTTGATGTGTGCCCTCCTTGTGTGGTGTGCTGCCCTGAGGATCCTGAATGCCACCATCTCAGGGTCACTGCAACCAAGGCTGACCTTGAGCTTCATATTCCCAATCAGCCCCTCCTATTTAGCAAGAACAAGGTCCAGCACAGCACCTCTCCTCATTGGCTCATTCACTGGCTCACTGGCTCTCCTCATTATAACTAGGAGAAAGAGGTTGTCATCAACACTTCCCAGGAGCCTCCTGGATTGCTGTGCCCTGCTGTGCTGTCCCTCCAACAGGCACCATGATGCTTGAAATCCCCTTTGGATGACCAGGTCTTGTGAATGTGGAGTCGCTGCCATGTGCTGGAGAAGCCCTCAGCCATTCAGTCTTCCTTGCTGAGCAATGTGCACCAGAGCCTCATTGTAATGTCAAATATCTCTGCCCACCCTTCAGTCCTGATCCATGAGCTCCTTGTCCTTCCCCAGGCGAAGCTCTGTGCACTTAGCTGGTCACTGACATTGAGGGTGTTTTCCCCTCCTCGTCTCCCTGCCTGTCCTTCCTAGAGTCTATATTCTTCCCTACCATAGTTTTCCACAGTCCAGTCATGGAAGCCATCACTTCCCATCTCCATAATGCCCACAAGATCACAGCCCTGCAGGCATGTGCAGAGCTCTAGCTCCCCTTGTTTACTCCCCATGCTCCATGTGTGTGATAAATGTATTTAATTTGGGCCCCCAATGAAGCTGAATCCCTGGCCAGATTGGCTGGAATTCCTTTGTGCTGCCCTCCAGGTGCTCTCCTGCTGACCTGCCATCCCTCTGCAGGCTCTGGGCATCCCTTGCTGGCCCATGTGTATGTCAAGATATTCCCCTCTCTCAATGTGTTTTAAATAACAAAACAAACGCAGGGGTCTTGGCATTATTCTTGAGAAAGAAGGCATCAATACTGAGCTGTGATAGTTTACATAATGAGAATTATGGTCTTAAAAACTAGAACTAATCCTTTGTTATAATTTGGAACTATTTTTTGTTTTCATTAATTAACATCTTATTTTTCAAGACAAAATATTTAATCAGATTATATTTGTTTGCTGTTTTCTAGTGAACATGTCTTATAGAAAAGGTTAACCTTCAGAAAGATTAATTTCTTCTTTTCCAGAAAAAACATTGTAATTAAGTTCTTAGTGAAACAGATGGACAGTCCTGCCCACAAAATAGAGGTATTTATGCAAATATCACTGAACTAATTGATGCTCAATTACATCAAAAAGAAGCACATAAGATGCTTTCATGGTTTCAAAATTTCTGACTATGATTTACTGTGTTAATGATGTCTTTTAGTGAGCCATTTTCCTAAGGGAGAATAAAACTTGTAACTCTTGGACCAAATTTATTTTCGTGATCAATGCAGCCTCATGAAAAGAAAACGCATCATGTTAGCCTAGTAAATGACACATCTATAGGAAAGTGTAAATCAAGTGTGCTTGGACTTTGTTTCATAAAAAAGTCATCTAAAAAATCCAGATTCATTCAGGATTGTCTATATTGTATAATTTTAGAAATAACATGCATTTAAAATTATTTATTCATAATTAATTACCATTCAGTAAATTTATAGCCCCTAAGGAAAGATTCAGACATGAACACCTCATTAATTTCAGTTAATCAACAGCAAAACATTCAGAAGGTTCACATGCTTTAGTCTCTTCTTTATTAGAGTCCATTACCAGACTACTGTATGCAAACCCCTCTCAAACAGCAGGACAGCTCACATTTTCCACAACCCCTAAGGCTAGAACCCTTAAAAACAACTGCAAAAGGGAACATGCATGTTTTGCAAAATGCTGGTGGGACCCATGTCAGTCTTCCTTTGATATGTGTAGCTCCCCTGTGTAGGTATAGAGATCCTATATGTAAAAGCCTCAGAATATAAACCGCATGGGGGTAATCCATAAATCTATAACTTGAAATTAACTCTGTTCCCTTAACTGCTCACCTGGAGTCAAGAAATTCGTGGCTTGGAGATATGTCTGATGATTTCACCAAGAGTTTGTGAAAGTGAAAGGGAAGAAAACATCTGTGTCTGAAGGGTTGCTCACCTGGAGTCATTAAATCTGAGTGGAACATAAATATCATTGACTTGAATAAATGCTGTATTGCATTGGGGTGGAAGAGAGTTTTCAGAAGAAACTGATGCTTTTGCAGATCTCTCTTAGTGTTGCAGAGGCAGGACAAAGAATGCACCTGAAAAGCAGGTGAAAAAACATGGACTGCCATTTGAAGACGAGAATGAGACAAAATGGAGAATATCAGATTGACCCTTGAAATCATGGGAGGTTGGTGGATTATCAACCAGTAAAAGAGCAGAGTGAGACCCAAAGGTTCTGATTTGTCCAGGTTACCTTCAAGTCAAGTAGGATGGGAAGAAATATCCTGTTTGGATGACCAAAATATTTTTGTTTGTTTTTTCCCTCTTTCTTTTTCTGCCCAGGGTAAAACTAGGCACCACAACACTGAGTGGAGCTCAACACTACTCAGTGCACTTAACTCAGTTATAATGTTGGTGACTTTATCATGAATTTGTTGTTATTTTTTACTGCTATTTCCATGTAGCATATTCACATATAAGACAAAACACAGCATCATTTATTTTTGCCTTTCTTGGAATTACTTCTTATATCTCCTAGAGATGTCACATTCCCTTTTTACTATTGCCTATATGTAGGAAAATTATGAGTATGGCTTCTCTTACCTCCTGGGAATGGTTAACAGTAAATAAACCTGATTCCTTTACATCCAGCAGAATCGTTGTAACTTCCATCACTACTGAAACAGATGGACAATTGCACCAAATAAATAAAATATTAGTGTAAATATCACTGAGCTAATTGACGTTAATCTAAACCAAAAGAGGGAAAACAAGATACTTACATGTTGCTAACAGCTGTGAGTATAATTTACAGCATTAATGACTCTTTACACTAAGCCATTATAATAGGCCTAAAGATTCTGGAGTCTAAATTATTTTCTTGATCAGTGAGATGAATGCAAAGATGGCACACAGGGATTGTTATACAGTAAATCATATCTGTAGCAATAAAATGTAGACACACTCAATTTTTTTTTTCCAGAGGAGGTTTTATTTTCAACTGTTTTTCGTTATGAAAGAAAGAATAATTTTCCTTAAAGTTTTTTTTTCTTTCCCCCAGATATTTCCTCTCTAGAGAATAAAGTACGAGACTCTATCTATTACCCATACATAAAACCTGACAAGTCTCTGAAATGTCTGAGATTTACCTCATTACCACTGAGAAGAGGTTTTATTATTTCTGGTAAAAATATGAAATAATTTTACTGACTCCACAATTATGAGGACAAATTTCCTGATGAAGATGAATAACAAGCATTTAACATCACACTTCTAGAGATAAAGAACGAAACCTGGAAATTTTCCTTATAACCTGATTTTACATGTGGGTAAACCCAATACCTGTTGGGATGAGATCAGAAACTGTGTATAAAAAATTAAAGAATTCTGTCACTCTAAATGTGCAAAGCCTTCGCAACATCTCCCAATGCAGGAAAATGTCCAGGCTCACTAAATCAAAAGTGAACCATATGGGTTCTAGGAATTGTCCTAATAATTAATTAATTAATGTTTCCCATGAGACTTGCTCTAGTATTTGATCCTGAAATTCTGTAAAAACAGTACTTTTATTTTGAAGATAAGGACATTTTGTTGTGGGTTTTATTTGTTTTTTTCTTAACTCGCTAGGTTAAGGGCTTGAAAAGATACACGTGTCTAATTTCAACAGCCTGCAAAAAAATCCATCCAGAAAAAGTGTAGGGTTTTTTCCCTTTCAATTCCCCCAGAAATCTAAATCTCTGTGCACTGTACAGCAATTCAAGCTATAAAGAGTTTGCATATTTCAAAGGCACACTGACTACTACATTTCCTTTCGCAATCCAAACATCAGAACTCTTTTCCCCTCATTTTTCATAACGTGGGTTTTTTAAAAAAAAAATCATTGACAGAAACAAAGAACAGCCAGTGGATGCAGTGCTGACTCAAGTAGTCTCTGATAGCTAACAGATAACACATCTTGCTACGCTGCACAGGCACATTCAGACAGATAATGTGCAATTCCAATTCCAAAAGTGTTTGAACATAATGTTTCTGTCTTACTGCTTGATCTTTCAACTTCTGTTTCTTAGCAGTGTTAATTCTATTATAGTCCATTGATTCTCACAAAATTAGTTTTTCTCAGGCTGTGTTAGAGAACTTTTTAGTCATGAGGTTTTTGGTTTTACATTTTGTTGGGTTTTTTTCCTCTTCCAACCCTACCCATTCTCTGACTCAGACTCACCTTTGACATATTGCAGAAATTTTATAGAAAATCTTTTAACAGAAACTAGCAGTGGAACATGATCTGAGTGATCATTTACTGAAAAAAAGAATTTATGACACCAGGTGAGATACTTCTGTTAGAGTGAGGGAATTAGTAATTTGACAGTCCAAGGCATTGATGAAATCTTGTCTGCAATATTGTGCAACATCTAGATCCCTGGGTCATTAGGGAAATGGAAAAACTACTTAAGAACAGGAAACTGATGAATTCTGAGCATTTCAGAAACTAAGGCTGGGAGGAGATCTGATTGCTGAGTACAAATGCATCAGAAGTTAAGCAGAAGATGAGCTATTTAAGCTAAAGGCAAGTGCTAGGGCTGTAACAAATGTTCCCATGAATACTATGTGAGTAGGACATTTTCACTCATCAAACTGCAGCTCTGGAAAAAAAAAAATCCTAAAAAATGGTAGAACAAAAAACAATGTGCATTTTTAAGCAGGTGTTTATTCATTCTGTGCCAAGGAGTCACATCTGGAGTCTCCCCTCACTAGAGGTGAGAGAACAAGAAAATGCAGGACACTGGAGTCCAACCACAAACTCTTTATCAGTGCCCTGTCCACATTTTTTTTCACCAAAAAAGCATTGCAGCAGCAAAATGTTGTGCTGCAATGTGTAAGAATCCCATTGACCTCTCTTTCCTATCAGAGTCGTGTAAAAAGCCTGACTCTTACCAGTTCAAGTGTCTGAAGAGTTCAGGTCATGCATCTTCTGTGCTCAGTTGTAGTGGCTTCGATTGCCTCTGACTCACCAAGGCAAATACCATGTAATTTTAGAAATCACATGCTCTCTTCTTGTCTTGAGGGTATTTAAATTCTTTCCAAAAATCACTGAAAATCATTAATTATCTTGAAAAGCTTAGCTAGGAGGTTTTGTTAGGAATCTGAGGAAAACTTCTTTGCTCTCATTCTGAATGACAGTGAGGGGAAAGTGCTGAGACACTTATTAATGCCTCCATGGCTTGGAAAATGCAGATTTTCTAAGTGTAGTAGTTCAACTAGGGATATTAAAGGTGGTCCAGCATATGGCAGAAGAAAAAAATGCAACAAAATCATTGTAAAATTCCAAAAATGCAGGAGAGATTAAATTCTCTATGGTAAATTTATTCTGTAGAATATAAGGATGTGGCTGCTTGTTTCATTTTAGGATGAGAAGAACAGCAAGATAGAACATTTCATATTCAAGAAGGAAAAAAGATTGGACAAATGTAACACCAATGTTTCCTAGTTGCTGAAGACTAATAAATAAAACCAGACACTATATTTTTTCAGGCTTCAGCTCCTCCTTTCTGTTAACTACAGAAATGTATCACAAGCTTTTCATCCTATTTTATTTGTTTTTCAGCATATACTGTCTTCACAATTAATTTCCACGAATCTGATTATTTCAATTTTGTGCTTCACATAATGAATCACATCTTTGTTTCAAGAGCTCCTCATCTCCTGATCCCCTTTGGGATCAAAAGCATGAAATTTGATACATTAGCCATTCTATTCCATTACATTAATTAGGAATGAAGATCATGTTTTGACAAATTGCTTGAACTTTATGAAGCGATTATTGAAATCACTGCCTTTTAAATATATACAATTCCAGAGCTTCTTAGACAAAAAAAAATAAACATATAGGCCAGAGAAAGCTAGAAAGCTAGAGAAAGCTAGAAATCAAACAGACATGACTGGAGCACACATAATTGCTCTAAAATTATTATCTTAAATTGTCTCTGCCGCATAGGTAAAAATGCCAAAGGTAAATATCAAAAGGCTCCTCTTTTCAACTTGAGCAGATATAATTTTCTGTGGTTAGGAGGTAGGGTTTGTTATTTTTTTATTAGGAACAGTGTGAAATCCAGAGCAGAAGTTGACCAACATCATATTTGGGAGAAAATGTTTGATCAAGTTTCTTCTGGGAGATGTTTTTATCAGAATTAAATGCCTCTGTGAATGAAAAACAGGACAGCACTCCTTCCTCTGCACCTTTAAATGTTTAGGTCTTTGTCCTTTCAAATTCTAAATATTCCAGCACCTTGACTAAAAGGAGGAGTTTGCAAAAAGCCAAGGACAGTGCTATGAGACACAAACCAACCTCCTCTCTCCCTGCCTCTGCTCCTGCCTGTGTCAGTGTAGAGCCTTTGTGCTTCTCAGATGTGATATTGTGGCCCTGAAATGGAGCTGGATGTCCAGGGGACAAATCCAGGTCCAGCCCCATGGCACAGACTCTGCTGTGCAGGACTTTGAAGGAGAACAGGATAGAGAGGAGGGGAGAGGAGCATGGCGAGGAGAAGGCAGTTCAGCTTCTCTCCTCTTGGACAGCAGATCCATTTCTTGGATCCAGCAGTTTCAGAGCAACATCAAGAATGAAAGTTGTGTGAAATTCCCACCTTCTGCCTGCTCCAGCAATACAATCAAGACTTTGGAGTCTGGATCTCATGGTAATTCTGTGATCCAGTGAAGTCTATCTAGAATGTGCTCCAGCCCATGGCAATGCAACTCTCTACACGAGTTGAATACAGCTGAAATGAATGAGATTTGGTAGGTTGAAATACCTTATGGATGAGCTTTAATTCATAGACAGGAATATAGGCTTCTCTGGGTCTGAATTTCAGAATATTCTTTGTTTGGGATTGTGGGATAACATACCCAGCTATGAATGATCAGATATGTACCTTCAGTTTTCCCTGCTGTGAAAGGGTTTCTGTGCTCTTGGCATTATTTCTAAAAACAGAGAATAATACCTCCCTTGAGCCAAGGGATTTCTGAAAGCCTGTAAAGATTATTCATGCTCCCTATAGACTCAGGGGAGAGAAATTTGTCCAGAAGTCCTCTCTGAACTCTTTTGTTCTACAGCTTCTGGAAAGGCATGTTCTCCCTCTAAATACCTCAGCAAGGCAAAGCCTAGGAGCCAAAGCAGACACAAAGAAGTTTAAAAAAAACACACTGGGTGCAGCACAGGCCAATCCACTCAGCTGGCTCAGAGAAGTTCTGGCAGAGCAGCTGAACTCTTGAGTGCTTGATAGCATATAATACCAAGAAATATATCCCCTACCTCTGACTTCATATAATTTTCTTTATATCTTTGTGTCTTTACCTTTACTGTCCTTTTGTTTCCATTCTTTTCTTTGGTATTATTCTCTTTCTAGATAGCAGTGATAAGCATATTTATGCAGATCTCTTAGTAGGCAAATGTATTCCTGTATGTGCTCTAATGTGCTTCCTGTCATGTTGTTCATTATTCCTTCAGACTTTAATAACGTTCTCAGCTTGATATGGTTAAGAATAATGAGGCATTTATTCCTATTCAAGAAGCTAATTAAAAGACTCAGTTTTGTTTCTCTTAGGTGGGTTGATAACTTAATTATAGATGTAACATTCACAAAAAAAACCCTTTCTATATTGGGTGGCCCTATGTAACTACATCATGTCTCTCTTTCCATTTTCTTCATGACATTGTATATTACAGTTCCATGGGAAAAGAACAATACAATGAAGTTTGAAACAAAATGCTTCTGCTAACGAGCTGCAAAGTTATGATGAGCAATTACTATGTGAAACCTAAAGTGAGCATTATTTGGAGCTGGAACTGAGGTTTCCATTGTATGTCTGAAAAGAAAATAAGGCCTGGCTATTGTCTCCACTTGTCACCTCCAACTCAGATCATAAGTAATGGTGCATGAGTGATACATGACTGTGTTCCCATACCAGGCTTAATTCTTCAAAGTGGAGAAGTTTATGCAAAGCCAGAGACATGCAGAGCTTCCTGGGGTTTTGCCTTTGTTATGCTGCATGCCAAGCAGTGATTTAGAGCTATGCTGTGGTGCCTTCCCAATAGTTTTCCAGACTTATATTTTACTTGTATTGTCTTCTTGTTATAGCTTGCTTTCTTCAATACCATAAATTGTGAAAGAAAGAAGGAAGACCTAAAGTAGCTCTCTGAGTCAGACCACCAGAACCACAGTGCAAACAGAACTAATGGTTGGTCCTCAATTCCATGAACTCCCCAGTCCTGCCGACCTTCAGAGTGCACAGGAAAAGCAGAGGGACTCCTACAGAGTAACTCACACAGGAAGCAGAGGCAGAGGCTGTGGGACAAGCCAAAAACCTGGGGAAGGAGCCAGCCTCTCCCAGGGGCCCAGCAGGATTCCATGGGTGTGATTGTGCTGAGAAATTCCAAAAGGGATCTTCTGGCTTACAGCAGGATCTGCCTAGAGTTCTGCCTGCAGTGCTGCTGCACACTGAACTCTGCCAAGTGCTTTACTGGAGTGGAGAACTGGATTTCAGTGGATACCTTGCGATATTCAACAGTTTTTTATCACATAGGTTCAAGTCTAGGGAGGATCATAAAGGAGCACTATGTAAGGAGCACTCTGTTTCCATTCTGTGGGAGGAGATGGGAAACAAGGAGTCAAAAGCATTCATGTCTGCCCTGAGTGATAACTCCCTTGTTAAAAATTCAAGACACTTTTGGGTTAGCCCAAAGCAACATTTCTACTGAGTTTTATTGAAACTTGATGGGATATGAATAGCTGCAGATTTTCAGAGTCACACCATGGCCTAACACAAGGTTTAGATGATCCTGACTTCACTTATTGAAGGGGTTTTGTCTCTTAAAAATTAAAACTCAGAGATTTTTCCTCGTTTTGAGGTGATGCCATTCTGGCCTATCATGGATAGCAGAGAAGGATATGATGATGGTAATCTCTCCAGTCAGGATCTCCCATCTGTACTTCCTGGAGCTGCAGACTGTGGAGGAGTTTTTTCTCCTGCTGATCATGGCAAAAACATCTGACCATATTGACTATCCACTGATTATTAAGTCTGCATCAGTCCCTTCTGTCTATTTGAGACAACAGTCTTAATTTCAAACACCAATTCTCCCCTCCCCTCCCCTCCTTTCTTGTTTCTTTTTACTTATTTTTCAGAGATATTAGACTGCAATTTCGAAAGCTTGTAATAAAAATGCTAAGAAAAGATTTAAATGCATATTTACAGTAATGCGCCAGCACTAATATGTTGGCTCCTTTCCTGGAAAGCTTTAGGGGCCCATGATAACTTTAAGACAGTCAGAAAATCTTAGAGGAGAGAGAAATGAAAAGCCATAGAAATAGGAAGCAAATATTTTAGCAGTGGAGGAGGATGGAAGGTTTTCTTACCCTTGAAATGATTTAAGATTGAGTATTAAAAACCCGATGGGGAAAAGGAATTCAGTGTACATGAACACAGGCCTCAGGGAAAAAGTAGGACTTGAAGGAAAGGTATTAAAATAAGAACAGCTGGTGGTTTTGAATTGGTGGGTACTTTCTTATGTGGTCTTTATTAATAAATAAAAATGATGGTGTTAGACTAGCAGTGATTGGTTTGGAGATGAAGAGGTCGGATCTTTTGGACCAAACACAGTGATCTAAGTTACCTAATGATGGAGAGTTCAAACAGACACACCACTAAATAAACCTAAAGTACTGGGTATAAATAATAATTTTGATTCTAGTTGAACTGTTTTTCAGTGTATCTATCAGATTTGACTGTAATATGAAGCCATTATTTGATCAAAGTGAGTATTAAGTAAATCTAGATATATCATCCTTACTGGAAAAATCCACAGCTCAATTTCATGGCCATTTTCATGGCAACATAATTGCAATGTAGAATCCAGGATTGCTCCTTAAATATGTGTGACCAGTATGATGCAGATTAAATATTTGTCTCCCTCTCTGCTGCCAAATACAAACGTTCTCCGGTAACATTTGAGAAGTGGCACTGTCAGAATGACCAACATCTAAGTGCCAACCTGATGGCTATTTAGCAAAAGTTAGAATCATGGAATCATAAAATGGTTTGGGTTGGAAGGGACCTTAAAAATCACCTATTTCCAATCCTCTGCCATGGGCAGGGACACCTTCCACCAGATCAGGTTGCTCAGAGCCCCATCCAGCCTGGCCTTGAACACTTCCAGGCTTGGGGGATCCACAGTTTCTCTGGGCAGCCTGTGCCAGTGTCTCACCATCCTCACAGTAAAGAATTTCTTCCTAATACCCTTTCTAAACGTGCCCTCTTTCAGTTTAAAGTCATTGGCCCTCCTGTCACTACATGCTCTTGTAAAAAGTCCATCTCCAGCTCTCTTGTATTCTCTTCAGGTATTGAAAGGCCTCCATAAAGTCTGCCTGGAGCCTTCTCTTCTCCAGGCTGAAAACCCACAATTCTCTCAGCCTTTGCTCATAGGAGAGGTGCTCCACCCCTTGCTGCAAGATTCATAAGGACTCTGAACTGGAATCATCAAAGCGTCTAAGGTTTAGTCTGTGATAATTAATGAAGTAATATTTCCTAATTATATCTAGGGAATGAATGTCATTAAGAATTGTGTATGTGTGTGCAGGAACTGAAGGCACAGGGGGTCCTTGAAGAAAGCTTGAAAAATACAATTTAGAACTTCTGTTGGAAGAGTTATTCAGAACCCATTTTAACAGATGTGAAATACAACAATACTGCCTGAAAAGGCTGGTCTAAGGAGGAGCAAACTGTTGTTCCATGATCACATTCTTTGATCCTTCAGACACAGGACACAGATAATTCCCTTTGAAAAGGGACAGCCACTTCAAGGAAGACTTCTTAGGACCTGAAAGCTTCCTGTCCTTGTATATATGACACCCTTGCTGTTTCAAAGATAGGGATAAAGGTGATCCACTCCATGAAAAGCCTCCTCAGGAAAAGTAGGGCTAATTTCACCAACTTAATGTAGTGTTTAAGTGTTGGGCTTTGCACAGTCAACAAGATAAACCTTATCTGTTGATTTCTCCTCAGAGTGAGTTTTCTCCTTTTGGCCAAGAACTGAATTTGAGCCTCTTTGTTTTCATGGATACCAGATTTCTCAGGTAAGGCTGAGACTTGTAATGATGCATCGCAATTAAATCTATTAAACCTGTCAGCCGAAGGACTCTGCTGTCCTATAGCAACAACCTGAAAGCACACAGAGCACTGTGCTGCCTGGCCACTTTCTGAATATGAGGTGGCCTTGAAGAAAACAAGGAAACTATCTGGACACTGCTGATGAAAGGTGTTAATGGTATTGTGTGCCAGGATCTGCATTCTCTAAGGGCATCAGCAGCTCCAGCTGATACTGTACATGAAGTCTAAAAAAAGCCAAATCTAAACATTATGAGTTTTTCTCTGATAGCTGATGCCTGTTGGCAGTGGCACCTTCTCCCTCCTGCCCCTCATGTCCTGAGGAACAACAAAGATGAGGGGAAGTTTCCTCTGTATCTGGGGGATGTTGTTCCCTTTTGCACACAGCAGTCTGGTCACAGAGAGATGCTGTGCCTGATTGTCTTCATTGTCCAAAGCTGAATGAAATTTTTCGTGATCAAAAAAGACTAAAATTGTCCCAGACTACAGCAGATACACCAGAGGATTTCAGAGTTTTGTTGAGTGGGAGATAAAATTCAGGTTTTTCCTGAAACCTAGCACCTAGTTAATCCACATGGGAAGATTCCCCACAGGAGTCCTCTCAAGCTTATCAATGTATTTTATGGTATATTGCTCAACATCCATATAGAAATCTCAATTTCACTTGAAGTTGCATAAGATGCAGTTGCTTGAGATTCACAGTGAATGTTCTGAGAACTAAAGTATTTTAAACGAAAAGCTATTGCTTCTTAAATTATGTGCCTTATAAGGTAGGAAATTCATCATGATGTCTTCCAAAAGGATTAATGGGACAAGGCAGCCAGGCAGTAATTTTCCTCGGATAAGTCTGTTTTGCCCATGAGGGCAACTGGTGAGGGATCTGACCCTGTCTTTACCATCACACATGAACCTTTCAGGAGATTTTCTCCCTGCCCTGTGCAGCTGAGGAGGGGAGTGACAGAGTGGCTCTGCAGGGTACAAGGCATCAACCACCAGAGCCAGTTTCCTAAATAAACAGACAAGCCAAATTTGGGGGCTTCAGCAAGAATGTAGTGATGAATATCTCCCTGCATTGTTGGCTACAGTAAGTGAGTAAATCATGGTGAATAGACATGTGCAGCACATACTGCTTAGAGACTCTCTGGAAAACACTAGAGAATGAAGAGAATGTCTTAGGACCATGGAGGGTTGCTTCAAACTCCCCACAAAGCACAATGAGAGACAGGAGGCTCTCCAAGCTCTTAACTGCTCTTCAAAAGAGCAATTCTTTAGGAACTGTAAGCACTTAAGGCTATAGCTTTTATTTACTTTAGCAGTTTCTTTTAGTCACTAAGTATTCTTTGTAAATGGGGATGGTGTATTCTTTAGATAAATTCAGAACAGTAAATATAATTCAAGTGCACATTATTTCACTGTGGAAGTACAGGCCATTTTGTGTGCTTTGTTTGCCTCCAGTTTAGATGCCAGTTTTTCATTTTGAGCAGCTCAGAGCCCAGAGGAGATTGAGAGAAAACTCTTTAAAGCAGAGGAGTTTATATGTACTCCTAGGCCATAACTCCTCCTTTTTATGGACAGATATGATTCAAAAATGTTGATATCTCCTAATTCCTGGAACAACCATACCCCTGAGTCCTCACCACACATCCTTTGCCATGGAAACAGGTGCTTTGTCCCAGTGTGTCACCATTTCCATGAGCCAGTCCAGGAGGGTAGCAGGACAGACAGCTACACAGCACTCACAACCAGACCATGAAAATACATTTGATTGCTGCTTCTCCTTCCTTTATGCTTCCTGTCTTTATGATTTTTGTATTGGCAAGTTGATCTTTGGGGCAAACATTGGATTTTACAACCTGTTTCTGTGTATCCAGGCTAGATCTGTTCCTCATTATTTATGATAGCAGAGCTAATATAGTACAAATTACCTCCTCCAGATCCCTTTTTTATTTTGTTCCAGATTTCAAATGCTCTTTTTTAAAACTGGAAAAAGCCAGCACTACTTTGATTCAAATGCGACTGAAACCCTTATTTTTCATTTCCTTTCCCTGACTCCATGTCCTCTAAATTTCAGGTAACCACAATCCCACATAATCCTCAAACTCATTATCTCATATATCTTACAAAGCATGAAACCATCCTTGTCCAAGATCCCACACTCAGTTCCACATATTAGACAAAAATGTCCTGCTGTTGCTTCAATACTTCACCAGCTTGATTTACTGCCTGTGCATCTCCACAGCCATCAAAACCCCCCTTTTCTCTCTTCCTTTTAAGCCCACGGTACTTGGTGGTGGGCAGACCATCTTCTCTGTGACAATTTTTAGTAATTTAATATTGTTTTCTCACTTCATCAGGCTCCCCAGCAATAAGAGTTAGGGGGGTGGAGGGAAGACACGGAGAAAGGAAGAAAGAAGCAATGATTAATATAGAATAATAATGCAGACATCTGAAACAACTATAAGTTATATTTCACTGGTTTTCATCAGTTTTGAAAAATAGGTGTTCATCCTTACAAAGAAGCAAAACATATTATTAAATACAGCACAAGAGCATGGCCAGGCTGATCACCTCATCACTGAACTATAGATTTTAGGAACCTCCCAAGATCTGTGTCTTTTTGCATCAGTCATGAGGTCATTTTCCCCCTTTATTTCTGCAAATACACCTATAATTACAAGTGCCCTTTGAAGAACTGTTACAACTGAGTATATTGCTTTTAATTGCAGACTAACAATTGTCAAAATAAATGAGCATCAGAAATGTGGCAGTTTTTTTTTTATTGTGTTTACTTCTATACTTATTAATTTGAGAAAATAAGTAAATTTCAACTTATTCCAAGTAAATTTGGAAAAGCGATGAGGCCTTAACATGCTTAATTTGTTGATGTTGATCTTGCCCTCAGAGGGCCAACATAGCCCATGCATCACTTCAGATGTGTTTAGGACTTCTTTTCAGGTTTAAGTGGTGCACACTCCATTCCTAGGCACCTCACTGGGATCAGAGGTGATTTCCATCTTGCAGAAGTAATTTGACAGTCAGTAAATCTCCAGCTAAATACTCTAGTTTTCATAAATGAATCTTTTTTAGAATAGAGTCCTTTTGCATGGCTACTTATTTTACTGGTGCTGAAAGTCAGTATATTAATTGCTGTCAAGGAAGGCAAGAAATTTGTTTTAGCAGGATCTCATTCAGAATGATGTTAAATATTGCAATTTATATATGATTCTGATTCACTGCCTTATCTACAATTAATGGCCACTGTCCAGACTCCAACAGATGAAGGACCTCACTGCAAAACCAAATTCAGAAACAGAAGAAGCTGCAGACAAGTGAGAAGAAATAGTCTGTAAATACTTCTGAATTTGTTCCTTTGGTAAGCTATAGGACAGTTAATTTAAAACTCCAGGAAACCTTCAGCTTAACTTTAATAAGAAGCTATAATTTATATGTAGCATCAATGTCACCTAAGATGGCAATAAAACAGTTGTTATTTTCTAATTATAATTGAAAAAAACAATCTTATTAGATTGCAATTGGTATATAAACATTATGAGTTTAAAGTGTGTAAACAGAAACCTAATCATTTATTTGAGCCAAATAAGAACTGTTTCGAAGCTGATCACATTAAGCTGGAAGTGTGACTGACAAACCCAATCTCTATTTCGCTCTCAATCTACAATATTAACTTTATATTAGTTTAAGATAAATATGTTAGTGCTACCTGCAGGGAAGAGGCATAAACATCTGTCAATCTAAATTTACATAAAATCTAAATCCTGGCAGACCAAGATCCATATTCTCAAATGTTTCAGCTTCTTCAAAGGTATTTAGGAGCCTAACTCCCCTGTTAAGTCAAACCATGGTGGCTGCATAAACTCTGTTGGCTATTGTCCCTTTATAAAAATTTCAGAAAAACTCAGCACTTTAGCTGCCCAGATCACTTTGGTAGCTTTAAGTGTTAATTGTAGTGAGCAATTGAGCATAAAAAAATTAGGTGGGTGCATGCTATCAGATTTTGAATATCTGATTTACTGAGCGTGCCCAGGCAGAGGTGCAAAGGTGCCACATGGAGGAAAGTAAATTCCCATTTTTGGTAAGGTCAGTGTTGAACCTGACTATTGCACAGAGATGCTGCTGCCAGGGGAAAGCTTTGGGTGTTAAAGGAAGATGTGAAGACTTGGAGGTCTGCTATAAGGCCAGAAAAATCAGCAGTTGTCTTATAAAGTCTCTGTAGATCCTGAGGTCTTCTTGAGATCCATGGCACACCACTTTAGGATGAGTTTCTGGAGCTCTGTAATTTGAATGAGGCATAAAAACCCCAACAAAACGTAAGTGGAAAACTCCACATTTCTGGTCATTGAAGTGTCAGGGAGTTTTCTGAGAGTGTAGCCACTTGTACATAGTGTGACAATCTGTTCCCAGCCAGTGGCCAAAGCACATGTACAATACAGATCTGTGTGGGGTACAGGTCAGCTTTTTAGCTCACACTTAAGCATTTTCTTCTTCACACGTGTCTGGGTCAAAACAATGGGTTCCTGTCCTTCAGAGACCTCTTTATTAAGTTGTGCCAAGAGAAGAAGGATTTGCTAAAATACCAGCTCTGGACATCCTATTGCATGCTCACAGAAACCCTCAGCTCACTGCTCCAGTTTGTGTGGAGATTTCTGCTCGGAATATAATGATAGTTTGAGCTATGTTGTTTGAGAGATGTTTTGGTCCCAGAGCATCACTCTGTGGTTCACTGACATCTATATCAGAATCAATTTTACTTTTACCAGAAGTAAAATTGCTGGTCCCCCTGAAATCCAGGATTGTGTCACCACCAACCACCCAGCACTACTTGTCTTTCTCCAACAGATCTTCACCGTGTTGCCTGGGCTGGCAGCAGCTACCCTTGTTTATCCTTTTCTTCTGTCGAGTACCACCTGAAGAGATGTTATGGCATTTCACCAGTCCAAACCCATCCCAAAAGGTGCCAGAACAGCTTCAACCATCCTAGCCATGGCTCAGCAGAAAACAAGTAGCATGCCAGGAATTATCAGAAGTTATCAGGAAAGTATGGCAAAAGGTCAGCACTGAAGGCTGAAGACCTTCCCAAAACAGACAACAAAATAAGAGACTGCCAAATGGAGGAGGATTGGTAGCTGAGTGTTTTGACTCAGTGATGTACAGTTGGACGCAATGATACTGCAGGTCTTTTCCAACCTCGATGATTTAATGATCCTACAATTCTCTGGGCAATGATTTAATGATTCTACAATTCCATGAGCAATGTACAGAAGGAAGTGCTTGGGTGCAAGCTGCTCTTTATGCAGCTCAACGATTCAGTCTGGACAAGTTATTTGTTGTTTGTTGACTCTGGAGGAATTGCTTGACAGATTGTGCTGCAGATGTCATTGTCTAAGGGTTTTTTTTTTTTCCCATCAGTTTTGCTTTTGGGGAAGAAAAATGAAGTGGCAAACAACATTTATTGTTGGTAGTTACCAGAGTTATTCCTGGAAGAAAAGAATGTTAAGAAGTTATGAGCTGGATAATAGGACTGCGTACATTTTTAATGCAGTGTTATTTTGTTTCATGGGGTAATAGATCTGCAAATGGGAATAAGAGGGCATTGTAGTCAGAAGCTTTAAAACACATTTAATTGGGAAATACTGAAATTATATATTGGTTTTCTAAGCTTTTCTCAGGGAAAACAGTTATTGTTATTACTAACTTTTCCAAATGCAGAAAAAATTAGCGAATACATAAAAGTCATAGGAATGCTGTAAATTTCAAGACATCCACACTGGAATACAACCTTCTCACATGGTAATATACATCCATAGACGTATCTGTTGGAAACGTGTTTATATGGATTTTCAGCAATGGAGGGCTTCATTCCACTCACACTCAGGTCAGTTGGAGAGCTATCGTTAACTGCTGTAAGCAAAATCAGCTATTTTGCTTGAAGTTGGAACTTCAGTTCTGAGGAAACACAACAAAATCTATTATTTTTTGGATGAAAATATTAATGGCTGGTGAAGAAAAATAAACTAACAAACAGAATCAGGCAAAAGACAGAAGAGTGGAAACTTTTCAGAGGTGCTTGAAATAAGAAGCATGATGAGAACTTTGATCCCCTCCCCTCCTCTCCTCTCCTCTCCTCTCCTCTCCCAG